>SNQJ01S0105692.1:0-18025 GCA_010110895.2 Picea sitchensis | reverse complement strand
ACCTAACCAAGAGGATGGGAGGTCTCATCACGAGCCGGCCCATTATGTTCATAGGTATCCAGCGGTATGACATTGCCATTATCTGGTCACCACGCCAGGGCAGTGACCTTTGGTTGCATGACCAAGGGAAAGGGGGTCTCATCACGAGCCAGCCTTATCATTTCTACAAAGATACCAGTGGGTAACACTGTCAACTCTGGTCACCAAGCCAAGGCAGTGTCCTCTGGTCAGACCTTGAAATAAAAAAGAAAGAAAAGCAATAAAAGAAAAATAAAGGCAATAAAGGGCTTGGAAAAAATGCATCCATGACAGGGACAACTCGCCTCCTACAAAGGCACCCACAGACGATACCTGCCCTTGGTCTTACTGTGACTGGACATCCCTAAAACCATATCACCTCATAAAACATGGCTTGAATGATCTCTTGAGGAAACTTTCCATCTCTTGTGGGTGTTAGCCCAATAGGTTGTTCTGTCAGTTTTCCTTAGCTTTGTATAGTTGATCTGTGTAATATCTTTGAGCTATTTGATGATATGCTAGGAATTTCATGCATTTATTTGATAACTTTAATGATGAAATATGATTTGCATTGCTATGATCTCTAGGACTAATGAGCCCATGGAGGGCGTAGTCTTTGATGTGCAGGACCATACCCGGCGGACAGGTACCAGAGGACCGGTACACATGGGGAGATGATTAGCTCGGACCTCCATGGGGCTGAAGAACCCATCAGATGTTTGCTGGGATGGCAGAGGCAGGACAACGCTTTGATGAGCCCTTGCACGGAGAAGATAGGAGGACGTCCTCACCAGGACACTTTGGCAGAGATTGACCTAGGGGGATCACCCCCTGGCAGATGAGATGAGGGCTTTGATGGACAGGATGTCACCAGGGCAGGCTGGACGTTTTCTGGAGGATGTGGCAGTGTGCTTGGATCGATTGGCACGTGTGGCAGTCTGCAGGAGCCCTAGAAGGGCCAACGTTTTGCTTTCTGGATGCTGATCATGCCCAATAAGGGCCAACGTTTCCCTCAGAGGGGCCTGACGTCCCCTTTTTAGCTCATAATTTTGGCATTTTAGCATTTAATGTGACAAGTGATGCAATTATTGTAAGTCAGCCTTGTCGGTTGTTTTAATGACCTATTTTGTAATTAAAGGTCATTTGGATGATATAAATTGAGGACGTTGAGCCTCATTTTAGCATAACACAACTTTCTCTCTTGGAGAGATCTCTTTTTTAGTCTTTTGTCTTGGATTATTGGCTCTTGGAGTTGAGGCGCTACACTTGGGAGGATTATCTTTGGCATGTGTATGGTGTTTTTATCATTGGAAGGTGTTACAACTAGGGTTTGATTGGCTCTCCATTGGTTTGTAAGTATATTTTGCATGCAAAACTTCTTGATTGAATGGTTGTAGGTTAAATATCTTACATGCATAGTTACATTGTTATTTTTATGCTTAATCATTGAAACCCTAGGGAGCAAGCACACAAGTAGGTTCTTTCTTTATGTCCCCATGATAAAAACTTGTTTAGCCATTTGATTTAGAAGGATATAGCCTAGCCATTGCTACACTAATCTTTGTTTTTCTGAGTTAGATTTGAAATACAAGTTGAAGAAGGAAGACGTCCTAGGCCTAATTGACTTTACACCTAGGGTTTTGACCTTTAGGGTTTGAAGAGCCTTGGCTCTACAACACTTTTCAGCCCTAGATTTGTATTTCTAAGCTAGCCGTTTTTGCCAAAGAGTTTTAAGGAAAGAGGGAGGAGCATGAGGCCTAGCTTAAGCTACACCGGAATGAGCCTTCTCCCCTTAGGGTTTTGACTTTGTGGCCCTTCCATTGCAGCACTACAAAGCCTAACCTTCTAGTCCTTGAATTTAAATCCTTCTAAGCCTACAGCCTTACTCCTTGACTCCATATACCCTAAGGCACTAGTCTAATAAATGCAACGTTGAGTCTTTGGTGTCAAAACAATCTTTCAAACTTTCAAAAATTGAAAACCTAACTAACCCTAGCGTCATACTAACCCTAACTAGCTAGTGACGTCATGCCTATTTTGATCTTTTCCTTAGTGTAAAACATTGTGGCTTTGTCATCTAGCAATTGGCATTGATGTGTAGATTATTTTCATTGGTTTAATTTGCAAAACATCTACTTCCTTGCCCACCAAAACTAACCTAGATTAGGGTTGATGTCATCCTTAGTAGGCTTGACGCAGCAACCTTTTGCATGTGAGCACATTAATGATATTTAAAGGCATTGTGGTGAATTCTAAAGATTAATTTTATACATTGAATGCTCTATCATTTGTATTTATTGAGGAAGCAATATTATAAGTCTTAGCTTTAATTGCAATCATTGACTTCGTCAATAATTACATTTATTTAAGCTCATGTGTATATTAAAGATAGTCAATAATTTGTGAAGTACTAACCACTGCTTGCACATTTTAGTTTTATTTGCCTTGTCTCGCAAACAGGTGCCCTTTCCAGTGGAATACCTTCTCTTTGACTATCTTCTTGGCAGTAATCTGTGAAGGGAAAGCTTATTTTAAACCTTTGAGCCTTGAACCTTTGATCCTTTTCCTTCAATACCCCAGATTGCTAGGGACGTCTCCCTTGGGATTAGCCACCCTAAATAGAAAGAGCTCCCCATCGAGGTGACAGTGGGTGGGGAAGCTCCTGTTACGCCAGTTTGCCTCTTCCCTTTCAAGCTACTAGACCTATCCTACAAACTGTGCGATAACAGGATGGATGAGCGGGAAAAAGATGGAAAGTGGTAAGTATGGTGGGAACGGACGATGACCTTTCATGAATCCCCCCAGTTGCAACTCAAACCCTATGGGAACCAACTTACCAGGGCATCTTGTCATTCCCCCCAGATGTGGTCAAGTGGAAAGGCATTAGGTCCAAGCACACGTTAGAAGCAAAAAGAATTAAATGCACATGTTCAAAAATTTTAAGAATCAGAGTGACACATACCATGATACCCGAACTCATTACTTCATGGAGCAAGACCCATTTCTGTTGCAAGACCAAGCTGATGTGATGGATGTTGTTGCTACTGACAAAGTGGAGGCACTGAAGAAGAAAAGGATGGGCTCTCCAGGGCCATGCTCAAGTCGATCTGGCTCTTGGTGCTCCTTGTCTAGGACCTGTAGGCCTTGAGACATAATCTCCTTACTTATCCCTAGGCTAGGGGATAATAAGCCCTACCCTAGTGCATCCTTTGGAAGCTTGAGCACACCTTTTTAGTCGCCAGATTCTCCGAAAAGACAAACCCTAGTTTTGGCTAGTACCAGAATACTAGAAAACCAAGAAACCAAAACCAGTACCAGTCCAAAAGTGCGCAGGTCAAGTTTCAGGAAGTAAAAATTAGAATTTTATGAAACAGCAAGCTCCAGCAAACTCGCTTAAGCCCAATGCATCTAGTCCCTGGATCATAATTCCAAAATTTGAAGTTTGAAAAATTAGGGTTTCCTCATAAAACCCTAAGTTGCAGTATCAGATGCAGTTGCAGTGCCAGTTCCTTCATGCCAGTTACTGCACCAGTTGCAGTGCAAGTTCCTTCATGCCAGTTGCAGTACTAATTGTAGTGAAATTTTTTGTGAAGCATTGAGATTGATTTTTATTATCCTAGTGCGACTTACCCTAGCAAATATCCAACTAAATTTAAGTTACAAGTTGAAGCACCTTTAAAGTTTTAAAGGTTCGTTATTGCTTGTCGCTACTACTGGATGGTGCCACTACCTGCAGATGCTGTCAGAGGTATGTACTTACATATGTTTAAACTGTATCATTATTTTAAAGGGTACTTGCAGGATATTTTTTCTAAGCAACAATCATAGATCCAGAAGGATCTCAGATCCAACACATTCAGAGGAACTATGCACCCCAGGTTTGATTACCTTGATATGCCTCTACTTGTTATGGCATTGTTGTGATCTTATGAATATCCAGGTTGCATTTTGATCTGTTGAAGTTATCATACTAACCAATGGTCAAAATTAAAGTCAAAGTATTAGATTGATTAAAGTTGAGATTATAGAGTTTATTCCCTAACTCAGATTTCTGTCAAGATAGCATATTGTTTTAGTACATGTAATGTCCCTTTCCAAATAGGAGCTCCAGAGAGGAGGCTTAATGCTCTAAACCGCCCCGTTAGACTATAGCCAGGGCCAGAAAGGGGTAAAACAAGGTTACTAGAGGTCACTCCAGTCAAAGGTGTTATATTCGGAAAGTGGCATTGAGCTAAAAGTGGATAAAAGCGCTTTTAAGCCCATTTGAGCTAAAAATAGAACAGACGAGCCAAAATTAGAAGTCAACAGTGAATTAGGGTTCCATGCAGCTATAAGAGAAGGTTCAACGACCTAATTCACGATTATGCAGATTTTGACTTGTCATTGAGGAGAGAGGCGCATATCAGGAGAGATAGTTCAGTGGATTCCAGGAGGAAGACACCATTTGAATGATTTTGGTGTTGAGAGATACACCCTAGTCACCGAGAAGATCACACAGGTCTTCCATCATTCTTCAGCAACAGTTACACAATTTCCAACATCAAGGGAACACTTATTCAAGGTGAGGACGCAACTTTTGAGGAGGTTCAGTGGATCGACTTGTCCCATCCAGGGAGAGTTCATAGATTCGCCTCCAACCTGGTTGAGAGTAAGGAAAGGCGCATCTTTTGCCTGGTTCCTTGTCAGATTCCGACAGAGGAATCATTTGGGGCCCATTTTCCAGACATTGGGAGTGCGACGCTTTGGGCAGACACATTTGGGGTTCCCGAGTGATCATCACACTAGATCTAGGGAAACCCTTCCGACCCATTTCACAGTAGGCCAAGGCGATCATTTTGAGACACATGTCAGCCGATTCCGACGGTGGAATCACTGGGGCGCAATTTTCCAGTGGTAGAGGGGTGCATTTCCCCAGGAGGATCCATCTGAGGTCCAAACACACCATCAAAGGGGCCGGCCAGTCACCAGGACTAAGAGGTAGAGCAGGGAGAACCATTTGGGACAGTTTCCAGGCCATTCCGAGAGGTTTAGCCACCAGGGAGAACTTTTCGGACTTGCACGAGTTACCGTGTGAGTTGCCATAGTTCCATCTCATCCATTGATCCCGCAATGCTAATCTATTATCGGGTACTATAATTTAGTTTGCTTATTGTATTTTGGATAAGATCCTTTTGTCCTTTGATCTAGCTGAGTGATTCATTTTTATTTAGCCGCATTCAACATTTGTACTTCGCAGAGATATCATAATATAAACTTAGCAGTCTTTTGTCACATTTGTTATTTGTATGATCATTTATATGTTGTAAACAATTAATCCTACACACACATTAGTAGAGTTTCCTAGACTAGCCAAGTCAGGAACATTACAGTGGTATCAGATCTTTAGTCCTACCAGCCTGTGACTAAAGACGATGAGTGCAGTAGAGGACCCAGGGAGACCTGAGCACGTAGGTGACGAATATTTCACTTACAATAGACGCAAGGAGGGAAGACCTAGATCTAATTTTCCCCCTTTTCCTCTTAGCTCAGAGGAAGAGGAAGAGGCACAAAGGGAAGCAGAGAGAAGGGCAGAGCTAGAGGTTGAGCGTGAGGCAGAGAGGATGTTAGGAGACAGATATGAGAGACAAGAGGAAAGTGGTAAGGCTCACATGGACCCAAATGCATCCTTCATGCAGGTACTCGACAATATGGTATTCAGTTAGCACACCATGTCTCATTCTTTAGCACATATGGCTGATAGATTGGCCATAGTGGGCACCCTGGGCACACAAGCCCCACATGCAACAAAGGGGAACTCAAGGGCAGGCAGTAGACCCCAGGCTCCTACTCGCACATACACCTATTCGAGTAGGATTCCAAGCCATTGTTCCCCAGTTTCCATAGGGCACCCCGGTAGCAGCACAACAACCGATAGCACAGAGGCTTCCCACTCAGGTAGAGGACATTACAGAGTATAGGAGGGAGTATGTAACATTGGGCCATGACTTCCATCAGGACATAACCCTAGTCGATTATTGTGGACTCGGGCTCAGGAATCGCCCCAGAGATCCACAGAGAGGAGGATAGCAGCCACAGCAGGGGAATAACATTGATTTCATCCGAAAAGTTGGTAATCTCACCATACCTTCTTTTGACAGATCGCCCAAATGCACCACCAGAGCTTGGGTACAAAATCTAGACACATACTACAAGATCAACCAGATGACCGAGACAGAGGCCATCAATTTCGCTACCCTACACTTGGAGGATGAGGCACATGAGTGGTGGCATCATGGATTGGTGACGTTGGGTCACTGTCACATCACCTCCTATAGGGAGTTCACAGAGAGACTCATGGACAAGTTTGACAGGAGGGATCCTGAGATTCACTTCAGGGATCTAGCCCAGTTGAGACAAATTGGCACAGTGGAGGCATTCACCACGGAGTTTCAGTGGGTAGCAGTGGCAGTGACAGATATATCAAATCCTAGGTTGATCATGTTATTCACAGAGGGACTCACAGAGCCCTTGAGAGGATGGGTGAAGGCATACGGGCCTCACACCTTGCAGGATGCCATCTTACGCACTTGAGATTTGGCAAACTCAATGCCAAAGATTAAACCCTTTTCCAAGCCCTTTGTACCACAGAAGGACCAAGATAGGAAGACATTCCTCCAGAGAGAATGGAAGGGCAAGGAGAAGTTGGATGATTAGACGAGATGAGAGCTTATGAGGAAGAAGATTTTCTTCAACTGCAGAGACCCTTGGGTCCCAAGCCACAAGTGCATGGGCAAGGGAGAGATTCATTATATTGAGGTGGAAGCAGACAATGTAGACAATGAGGAGGAGGAGCAGGACAGTGGATCCACTAGCTCAAAGGAGGAGTCAACACAGGCAAAGGAGTAGCCTCCCCGTAGACCATCAACACCGACAGGGGCCCACCCACTAGTATTTCCACAACGTCCTAAGCAAGCTAACCGACAAAAACTAGTAAAGGGAGGAGTCATAGCGACCCTTTCTGGTGTTCCCAGGTATGATACCCTCCGAATCAGAAGGACTATTCAAGGGCAACGAGCAATCGCCCTGATAGATGGTGGGGCCACCCACAACTTCATTGACGCTTCATTGGTATCGAGATGGGAACTTCAGACGAAGGAGTTTGAGGGGTTTGATGTTGCAGTAGCAGATGGCCATACAATGGAGTGTCTAGACAGAGTTCCGGACTTGGAGATAAAGTTAGGCAACTACACAGTGAGCGACACATTTTATGTGGTTGACCTATCTGACACAGATGTGGTATTGGGAGTCCAGTGGATGATCACTTTGGGCAAAATCACCACCAATTACCAAACCTTGGAGATGGGGTTCAGAGACCGTGACAGGAAAAAGGTTGTACTGAGAGGCATGTCAACAGGAGCACCCAGGACATTTTTGACCAAGAGGATGGAGAGGATATTCATACATGGGGAGGTAGAATATGCCGCAGAGCGCTTGATCACTACGTGGAAGGATTCATAGGGTCGACAACAGTACCATACAGAGATCAGGAATTTGTTGGGACGACATCAATAGGTTTTTGGGTCGATTCCACCAAGGAGACCACCTGACAGGGGGTTTGAGCACACCATTGAGTTGGAGGAGGGGGGAAAACCTATGATCACAACCCCCTATCTTCATCCTAGCAGGTTCAAGGATGAGATAGAGAACGCAATTAAGAAATTGCTAGCGATGGGACACATCAAACCGAATAGCAACCCATTCACCTCTTTAGTTGTCTTAGTTCTGAAAAAGGATGGTACCATGAGGATGTGCATTGATTATCAGGCCTTGAACAAGAAAAACATCAAGAACCAGTATCTTATCCCTCGCATTGACAAGTTGATCGATGAACTACATGGGGAAGTTTTCTTCTCAAAGATTGATCTACACTCTGGGTACCATCAGATCAACATCCGAGAGCAGGACATAGAGAAGATGACATTTTGGTGTCACTTTGGACATTTCGAGTTTCTGGTTATGCCATTTGGGCTAACCAATGCACCAACTACATTTCAGTCTTGCATGAACCACATATTCAGGGATCAGTTGAGGAAATCAGTGTTGGTTTTCTTCGACGACATCTTGGTCTAAAACAAGACATGGTAGGAACATATGAGGCACCTGGATGAGGTATTGAGCATCATAGAGGCACAGTGACTATACGCCAAAGAGTCCAAGTGTGAGTTAGGTATGATAGAGCTACTTTAATTGGGACACATCATCAGTGCACAGGGGGTACATGTACACCAGGAGAAGATCAAGACCATTCTGGATTGGCCAACGCCCAGGAGCGTGACAGAGTTGAGGAGTTTCTTCGGGTTGTGCAACTATTACAGGCAGTTTGTCCGGGGTTTTTCTCAGCTTGGAGCACCACTAACGGATTTTACCAAGCATGGAGATTTCATCTGGACCAAGGAGTCACATAAATCCTTTGATCACATGAAGGAATTCATGGGCACTTGACCAGTGTTGGCATTACGAGACTTCACTTTCCCATTTGTACTAGAGTGTGACGCATTCGGTGAGAGTATCGAGGCAGTTTTGATGCAGGGAGGACACCCCATTGTATTTGAGAGCAGGAAGCTCAGTCAACCCGAGAGGTTGTACTCCATTTATGACAAGGAAATGCTGGCAATCATGCATGCCTTGACCAAATTCAGACAATATTTGGTGGGCAACAAATTCGTGGTCAAAACAGATCACAACAACTTGAAGTATTTCCTTGAGCAGAAGGACCTCAGTAAGCGCTAGCAAAAATGGGTGACAAAGGTACATGCATTCAACTTCGACATAGAGTATGTCAAGGGGAAGAAGAAAATTGTGGCCGATGCACTACCCATGAGACCTGCAACATGTTCTTTGATGGAGATTTCAATAGATTGGAAATCTCACTTGTTAGTGGAATATTCCAAGAACAAGTTCGCTTGTGAGATTATGGATGGGAAGATATAGGATGATAGGTATAGGGTCATTGACAATGTCATATTCTACAAGGACAGAGTCTACTTAGTGCCATATTTGGGGCTCAAGAAGAAGATCCTCAAAGAAGTTCATGATTCACCACTAGTAGGCCATCAGGGGTTTTTCAAAACCTATCGATAGATCAGGGAAAGGTTCTCATGGAAGGGCCTCAAAAAGGACGTTATGAGACACATCAGTGAGTGTGTGACTTGCCAACAGAACAAGTCAGAGCATACTCTTCCAGCAGGGCTACTTCAGCCACTTCCCATTCCAGAGCAGAAATGGGAAAGTATATCGATGGACTTCATCATGGGCCTACCCAAGGTCTAGGGTAAGGACTGTATCTATGTAGTGGTCGACAGGTTGACCAAGTTTGCTCACTTCTATTCCATACCGACATAGTACAATGCAGTTCAGGTAGCTGAGTTATTCTTCAGGGAGGTCTTCAGGCTTCATGGGTTACCGAGGAACATCATCAGTGACAGGGATAGTCGATTCATTGGGACATTCTAGAGGGAGTTGTTTAGATTGGTGGGGACAGAGTTGACACCTAGCACTAGCTATCACCCTCAGATAGATGGGTAGACCGAGATCGTCAACAAGTGGGTTGAAGGATATTTGAGAAAATATGTAGGTGGACAACAGAGAACATGGATCAAGTGGCTACATTCAGGAGAGAATTGCTACAACACCACTTTCCACATGTCCACTGGTATGACACCCTTTCGAGCATTGTATGGATATGATGCTCCCACTTTCCTAGACTTGGTTTTCGGGGAGAGCAGAGCTCCCAAGGCCAATGATTGGATCACAGAGAGTCAGGAGATTCTCAAGTTGTTGAAAGAGAACCTGTAAATGACATAGAACCGACAGAAGATGAGTGTGGACAGGCACAGAATAGAGCGCATCTTTGAGGTTGGGGATCTGGTTTTCTTGAGACTCCAAACTTACAGACAATGATCTTTGAAGAAGAGTGGGGCCGAGAAGCTCAAGCCCAGATTTTATGGCCCTTACAGGATCATGCACCGAGTAGGCAAGGTTGCTTATGAGCTAGAGCTTCCAGAGGGGAGCAAGATTCATAATGTGTTCCACATATCTTGCCTCAAAAAGATAGTGGGACAATTCATTAGCACATCAGAGGATCTTCCCCCATTGGATGAGGAGGGACAATTGGAGTTGGTTCCAGAGGAGGTATTGGAGTTTTGGGAATAGAAACTGAGGAGCAAGGTCGTAAGAGAGTGTTTGATCAATTGGAGAGGGCTTCCAGTAGAGGACGTTACTTGGGAGAGTGAGCAGATGTTGCAACACCCTGGATTGGTATTGCTTGAGGACAAGAAATTTCGGGAAGGGAGGACTGTAATGTCCCTTTCCAAATAGGAGCTCCAGAGAGGAGGCTTAATAGTCTAAACCACCCCGTTAGAATATAGCCAGGGACAAAAAGGGGTAAAACAGGGTTACTAGAGGTCACTCCAGTCAAAGGTGTTATATTCAGAAAGTGACATTAAGCTAAAAGCGCTTTTAAGCCAATTTGAGCTAAAAATATAACAAACGAGCTAAAATTAGAAGTAAACATCGAATTAGGGTTTCAGGAAACTATAAGAAAAGGTTCAACGACCTAATTCATGATTATGCAGATTTTGACTTGTCATTGAGGAGAGAGACGCATCTCAGGAGAGATAGTTCAGTGAATTCCAAGAGGAAGACACCAGTTGGATGATTTCGGTGTTGAGAGACACACCCTAGTCACCAGGAAGATCACACAGGTCTTCCATCATTCTTCAACAACAGTTACACAAGTTCCAGTAGCAAGGGCGGACTTATTCAAGGTGAGGTCACAGCTTCTGAGGAGGTTCCTTCTGAGGAGGTTCAGTGGATCGACTTGTCCCATCCAGGGAGAGTTTAGAGATTCCCCTCCGACCCAGTTGAGAGGAAGGCAAGGCGCATCTTTTTCCTGGTTCCTCGTCAGATTCCGATGGAGGAATCATCTGGGGCGCATTTTCCAGACATTGGGAGTGCGACACTTTGGGGCATACACATTCGGGGTTCCCGACCGATCATCATACCAGATCCAAGAAAACCCTTCTGACCCATTTCGCAGTAGGCCAAGGCGATCATTTTGAGACACATCTTAGCCGATTTCGATGGTGGAATCACTAGGGCGCAATTTTCTAGTGGTAGAGGGGCGCATTCCCCTAGGGAGATCCATCTGGGGTCCAGACACACCAGCAGAGGGGCCAATTAGTCACCAGGACTAAGAGGTAGAGCAGGGCGCACCATTTGGGACAGTAACCAGGCCAGTCTGAGAGGTTTAGCCACCAAGGCGAACTTTTCGGACTTGCAACAGTTACCGTGCGAGCTGCCATAGTTCCAGCTCATCCATTGATACCGCAGTGCTCATCTATTATCGGGTATTATCATTTAGTTTGCTTATTATATTCCAGCTAAGATCCTTTTGTCATTTGATCTATCCGAGTGATTCATTTTTATTCAGCCGCATTCGGCATTTGTACTCCGCAGAGATATCATAATATAAACTTTTCAATCTTTTGTCGCATTTGTTATTTGTATGATCATTTATATGTTGTAAACAATTAATCCTACACACACATTAGTAGAGTTTCCTAGACTAGCCAAGTCAAGAACATTACAGTACAGAGGACAGGTTGAAGAAAACACTTGTCATCTCGAGTGAAGGAGACTCAAAAGAAAAGCAACAACACTCATTCTTGAGGACAAAGACTCCAGGTTCTAGGTTTGATTGATTAAGTTGATAAGATTCAAATTTGCATATGTCAAGTTTGATAACTTACAAATAAACACTATAGTTGTGATAACAATATTCGAAAAGATTTATACTTGGTAGCATGTGAGCATTATCGAGATAAATTATTATTGTAATCATTTACCAGATATAACTAACATATCCTCTAGGAGAAACGTCTTGTTTTGTTTCCAGGTTACCATGGAGGAATGATTGATCACAACACTAGAAGAGTGTTTCTCTCATTTCCTATTATTGTATTTATTACTTTTTGTTTCACGCAGGTCACAAGTGATAGCTCTAAAGTAGCTACTGTGATGATTGTTCTTGCTATTGTTTTATTATTATTATAAAGAGTATTATTCTTGTCTTTTGTTTCTCCCTTGTTGTCCTTGTTTCGGGCAAGTCACAGGTGATAACCTTGAGGGAGCTATAGTGATGGTTGCCGGAGACAACATATTAGATGAGACATGAAGCAAACTATTCAAGTTGTATACATGACCATATACATCCATGTACCAAAGAAGATGAAGAAGAAGCTACTTTTGAGATATAGAGTATCTCATATAAAGATTGATTATAATGAGTAGAAGGCTCCAAATATGACTGAACATTAGAATAGAACTCACAGTAGACTTGGTCAATGGATAATGAAGCCACCTTGACAGAAAGAATAATATGTTTGAAGTCTGACTCAGCTTTTCAAATTAATACTTGGTATTCAACACCAAGTATTTTCTGCAAAGACTATGAAGTTTTTGTAAACTCAGAAGAAATCAAGACTCAAAGTAAGATTGATCTCAGAAAGGATCAGATGAAGAGACTGGAAGACAGATGCCATGAATTGAGAAGACTAGATCATAGCTTCAGAAACCTCTAGGAGACATGAAATATCCTAGGAAGATTCCCTTGTTTTAGTAACAGAGAAGGAAGCTAGTCAGAAGGACTGGGATATGGATTTTTCCTTAAGACTAGAAAGGAAGTCATTGGTGACTTCCAAGATTGATCTAACAGATCAAGCATGCTGCAGATAACAGTATAAATATGTACAAAACCTAATTTGTGTCCAGAGGATTCTCCCAGCAAGAGGGAGAAGACTATGACAAGACACTTGCTCCAGTAATCGAAGAAATAGTTCCAGTATTCATAAAGACAACCAGAACAACCATGATTCTGATATAGTATGAGATTTAGGGGGAACAGTCCCTGTATTTGAGATTGAGTTACCTCCATAAAAGAAAAAAATCTAACTTCAGTATCAGTTATTGAGCCACTCTCATTTTCAGATGAAGTTGTTGCCATAATAGAATAGAGGAACTACTCTCAAGATTTCATCAGCTACAATGATTCTTAGCTTCAGAGAAGCTGCAGGCGCAGAGTCCCAGTCCCAAAGGAACAGTTGCAGAGAGAGTAGAGGATATACTCTTAGGAAGTGGGACAGATAGTGTTTTGAAGAAAGCACATAGATCTAGCACATGATTATACAGATTGAGTTGCAGCTGAGCAAGTGTACCTAGTTGGTACAATGAGATGTAAAAATTTGGTCTCAAAGTACAGGACATGAAGACTCATATCTGCAAGTTGAAGCAAGCTCCAAGAGCTTGGTATAGCAGGATTGATAATTTTTTGAGGAGCTTGGGATTTACCAAGAGTAAAGTTGATTCTAACCTTTACTTCAAGGTTATGAATGATGAGCCAATTATACTGCTACTGTATGTGGATAACTTATTCTTAACAGGAGAAGAAAAGCTCATCACAAAGTATAAGAAGAAGCTCGCTGTAGAGTTTGAGATGAAATACATAGGCCCGATGCATTATTTCTTAGGTCTTGAAGTTTGGCATAACCCAGAGAAGATCTTCCTTAACCAAGGGAAGTATGCAATTGAAATACTTAAGAGATTTGACATGTTGGAATGTAAATCCATGAACACACCCATGGAAACAAAGTTGAAGCTTCTGGTTGATACTTCGTCAGAGTTGGTTGATGCTATTCTGTATAAACAGATTATTGGTTCCTTGATGTATCTGACGAATACCGGGCCAGATATATGCTTTGCTGTGAACACCTTGAATCAGTATCTGGTAGAGCCAAGACATGTTCACCTTGTAGCTGCAAAGCATGTGATGAGATACCTTAAGGGTACGTTGGATTATGGTCTCTGTTATACTGGAAATCATGACTTTAGACTGTATGGTTATACTAATTCAGATTGGCTTGGAAGTGCTTATGATAGAAAGAGCACTTCAGGATGTTGTTTTAGTTTAGGGTCAGCCATGAATTCATGGCAAAGAAAGAAGCAATCCAGTATTTCTCTCAGCACGACAGAAGCGGAATACATTGCAACATGTTCCGCCAGCTGTGAAGCCATATGGCTTCGGAAGTTGTTGACAAGTCTATTCAATTTGGAGATGGAAGACACCGTGATTCTATGTGATAACCAGAGTTGCATAAAGATGATGGAGAACCCATTGTTCCATGATAATTCAAAGCACATAGAGATCTGGTATCGCTACATTCGTGATATGGTGCAGAGGGGAGCTATAAAGCTCCAATATGTTGGCATAGATGAGCAGGTTGCAGATGTGTTGACCAAGCCTATGTCTCGTGTGAAGTTTGAGTACTTCCGAGACAAGCTTGGTGTTGTCCAAAAGGACCTCCCTTGAAAGGGGGAGTGATGTTGATGATACTATAGGATTCTGACCAACAATGGGTAGCTCCGTTAGGATTTTATATCCTAGGGAATCGATCATCCTTGGGAAGATCTCGAAGGTCCGATAAGGATGGTCTGTCAGAGTACATGTGCATGTATATGCCATCTATGGTCAATAGTGGTAGCTCCATTAGGATTTTATATCCTAGGGAATCTTTTGATTCTTGGCCAGATCCCGAAGGTCCTGTAAGGATGGTCTGTCAGAGTACCCGTGGTAGCGTCGTTAGGATTTTATATCCTATGGAATCTTTTTGACTCCTGGGCAGATCTCGAAGGTCCGGTAAGGACGGTCTGTCAGAGTACCAAAAAATGTTGTTGTTGCACCTGCCTCATTCTGTTTCCATATGTTGATGATGTTGTTATCTCAACCTCGTGTTGATGATGTTGTTATCTCAACCTCATGTTGATGATGTTGTCTTAGCCTCGTGCTGATGATGTCATTATCTTAGCCTTGTGCTGATGATGTTGTTGTTTCAGCCTCATGTTGTTGATGATGTTGTATCAACCTCCTGCTCTTGATGATGTTGTATCAGCCTCGTGTTGTTGATGATGTTGATCCAGCCTCGTGTTGTTGATGATGTTGTACTAGCCTCGTGTTGGTGATATTGTTATTCTAAGCTTCATGCTATTGATGTTGATGCTTCAACTTCATGTTGTTGATGATGATGATGATGATGTTATTTCAGCTTCATGGTGATGATGATGATGATATTACTTTAGCCTCATGCTGATGAGGATGATGATGTTACTCCAGCCTCACGTTGATGAGGACGATGATGTTACTCCAGTGTCATGCTGATGATGATGGTGATACTACTCCAAGCTCCATGCTATGAATGATGATATTGATGACGAGAAAAACTTCCGATGATTTGTAGATGTGCCAGTCAATGTTCCAGATGCCGATGATGTTGTTGCCCTTTCTCTCTCTCCTGATGATGTTGTATTGGGTTATGTCAGCAGGATACCCTTCTCGTTAAGGGGGAGTGTTGAAATATTGAACTTTGAAGAATATTCTGATTATATTTGAGTTATTATCTTATATATCAAATCCCCTTTTGTGGATTGATCATGTCAGGTCTTGTATAAGACCAAATCCCCTTTTTTGGATTGGTCAAACCATAATTATATGGTGGTATTTGTAAAGTTGTCCCCTGGGGTTTATGTAGTGGTTTTAACCACTCTTGAAAGAAGATGACCCTACTTGATGAAGAGACATAACCCTAGCGCCTCCTCAATTAGTATTTATGAGTGAGGATGGCGCCTCATTCATTCACTCACTCACACTTCTAGTGCGCATCTTTTGAAGGAAGCTATAGTTGTAAGAAGGAGAAGAGAGGCACACGCTCAGTCCTAGTCTTTTCTTGGTGATTTTGTCTTAAGTCTTGGCATTGTATTAGAAATCTATTATTGAGGAAGTTTTTATTGGGTTTTCTCCCCCCATGAGAGTTTCCCAGGATAAAATGTTGTGTACCTTGTGATTGTGTTTCTTTCAGTGATCCTACTTATGTTGTTATTCTCTAGTAAATTGAAAAGAACTTAATAGCAGCATTAAAACTTAACACTTTTACTGTACTTTGGCTGTTCCGGATTTGCAAACCCAAATTCCCGCTTCTTCTGCTGCTTAAATTTCTGCTCAATTTTGACAGTATATCTATAAACAACTCCCAGTGATGAGATGTCGAGAAACTCCATTTCGGTTTGGATGTACTTGTGTAGAGCCTCGCGATATTTCAGAACCAGATGTCGCTCAGATTTTTTGATACCCAGCTTGGTGCGCAAGGTATGGAAGGTATTTATGAACTCCAACACTATTTGGCCCCGCTTTTGATCTAGCATGGTCCACCTTAAGTACTGATCATCATAGTTTCCCACAGGATAATATTGCTCCTTGACTGCATCCATAAAAAAATCCCAAATGGGCTCGACCCCAAATATTCCAGACTCCTATGTGGAATTTTGCTCCCAGTAAGTTTCCCACCAATGTTTGACATGGGGGAGAGCCTTGAGGGGCGCAAAGGTGATCTTTTCTCTGTAGGAAAAATTGTGAACAGTGAAATAACCTTCTAAGAAATTTAACCATTTTTCCAAAGCATCTGCATCGATCTGACCTTCAAATACGAGAATATCAAAATTAACTTGTACCTTGAATGGAGTAGCGTCTCCAAAGTGACTGCTTGACGAAGACGTGCCTGTTATTGTCGAAAATCGTTAAAGTATTTGGGAAAAATTCTCCAACATCTCGTTCCTCTGTTGCGTGAGGGATTCCGCAAGCAATAGCTTGATGGGATCTTCTGCTCCCGTGCCTCTCTTTTTTTCCACCATGGGAGGCCACTTGGGCTGACGAGAGCAGTTTTCCTCAAGGGAAACTAGCTCGAGACCCAAATCTATGTACCTTGACCTCGTCGGGGACATGCACTAAGAAACACCAATGAGCAGACTGCTCTGATACCACTGATCCGGATTTATTTTGAGAACGAAATGAAGGTGGAGATATAACAATGAAATATACAAAGATATTGTAACATACACAAAAATATTGCAATAAACACAGAGATACAATAATACACAATTTTTATTAATGAGAGAATGTACAAAAACTGTAAAATCACAAAGTGAATGACTCGCTAGAATGGTGGCATCTTATCTATGAGAAGAGATGCGATGGCTACGCTCATTTGCAAGAAGATGATGATGTTTACAATGAGACTCTAGAGGTCTTTTTAACATAAAAAAAATCCAAAATCCTAACCTCGAAAGATGAAACGCCAAAAGGTTTGCAGGCCTAGATGGGGGTAGTTGGTACGTCAACTTCTCAAGGGCGTAACTTTTGCATACGATCTCTGTTTCAGGCGTACTATACCTCGTCGGAAAGGTCTAACCGAGGAGTACATATTCTGTTTTGGCCCAGACGTCGTTTAGGGCCTCAAAATGGCCCCGGAAGTTCAAAACCCAAAAAAATGTAGAAAAATTGCCAAGGTGGAAACCCATGTTTTGAGCCAGTGGAATAGGTGGGTGGCCACCGATTTCCACTTGGATCAAAATGCTTCAAATATTAAAGTGACACTTACCACGAGATCGTACTTGTTACCTCATGAAGCAAGACTTGTCTTCTAGAAGCCAAGCCGATGTAGTGGACACTGCTCTGTTGTCGATGATGATGGCGAACTTTGGTCAAATGGAGGGGCTCTGCGAGTTGTGCTATGAATCGGGCTCTCTTCACTCCCTGTCTACTACCTGCAGGCCTTGAGACATCATCTCCTTAGTTACCCCTAGTCTGGGGGGTAACAAATCAATTGTACTCACTTGTTGCAACAAGGTTTTCCTATCCCAACTCTATGTGTCATTCCCTCAAAATTCTTTTACATTCATTCAATGCTTTCCTTTCAACAATTATAACGGTTACATCATACCCCCCATAACAATCACCATCACAAACCCATTCACTTGTAGCAAGTCATTGGGCCATCTAGTGCCAAAGTTGGGTTTTACCAATTGAGTTGTTATGAGCATATACCAAACAAAATCACAAAACCTTGCTTGCCAACAATATCCT
>SNQJ01S0105689.1:10178-40218 GCA_010110895.2 Picea sitchensis | reverse complement strand
TTGAATAAAGTGACTGTTAAGAACAAGTATCCTCTACCAAGGATTGATGACCTCTTTGATCAATTGAAGGATGCAAAGATATTTTCAAAGATAGATCTCAGATCAAGATACCATCAGGTAAGAATTAAAGAAGAATATATTAGCAATACCACCTTCAGGACAAGGTATGGTCATTATGAGTTCACAATGGTACCATTTGGGTTGTCAAATGCACCAGCTATTTTCATGTGCTTAATGAATGGTGTTTTCCGAGAGTATTTGGACAAGTTTGTCATTGTCTTTTTGGATGACATTCTTATATATTCCAAGTCAGAGGAAGAGCATAAACATCATTTGAGGATGGTGTTGCAAGTATTAAGGGAGTGTCAGTTATATGCCAAATTGAGCAAGTGATCATTTTATCAAAAACAAATTCATTATTTAGGGCATATCATTTCAAAGGATGGGATAGTAGTGGATCCTGAGAAGATGAGGCCATTAGAGAATGGTCAACATTGAAGAATGTGACAGAGGTGAGATCATTCATGGGTCTTGCAGGTTACTATATAATATTTATTGAAGGATTCTCAAAGATTGCACACCCAATCACTTCTTTGCAAAGAAAGGGAGTGAATTTTCAGTGGACACTGGACTGTGAGAAAAGTTTCCAACACTTGAAACAATTATTGACAAGTGATCCAATATTAAGGATCGCAGACCCAGAAGAAGGCTTCAGCGTATGCACCGATGCATGTAATGAAGTAATTGGTGGAGTCCTCAGTCAAAATGGGTCTGTCATATGTTACGAATCAAGGAAGTTGAAGGATCATGAAAGAAACTATGCCACTCACGATTTGGAGTTGGCATCCATAGTGCATGCCTTGAGGAAATGGAGACACTACCTCAAGGGAAAGAGGTTTGAACTAAGAACAGACCACAATGGTCTGAAATATTTATTTGATCAGGCAAATCTAAATGCTAGACAAAGCAGATGGTTAGAATTCCTAAGCGAATATGACTTTGATATAAAGCATATCAAGGGGAAAGAGAATAAAGTGGTTGATGCACTCAGTAGGAAGGTACGTGAATTACATGTTACAGCCATTAGCATGTACCAAAATGATATTAAAAGAAACATTTTGGAGGCTGCAAATGTTGATCTGCAATACAAAGAATTGGTAGCAATGCTACAGTGGAGTAAGATGCTTCAGAAGGTGGATAATTATAAGTTGGGAATAGATGGAATATTGTTGCGCCAGAATAGGATTTTTGTTCCAATTGTACAGGACCTGAAATGTATGATTTTGCATGAAATGCATAATGTTCCTTATGCAGGACACCCTAGATATCAGAAAATCATGGCAGCGATCAAGAGCCATTACTTTTGGCTAGGTATGAAGAAAGATATCACCGAGTACATCGTTATATGTATGGAATGCCAAAAAGTGAAAGATGAGAATAGGCACCCAGCAGGGTTGCTGCAACCTTTAACCATTCTTGAATTGAAGTGGGAAGTGGTGACAATGGATTTTACTACGAGATTTCCTAGAATAGGAAAGTTGCATGATTCGGTCATGGTGGTGATGGACAAGCTTACGAAAGCTGCCTATTTTATTCCACTGAAAACCATGCACAAGGAAGTAGAGGTTGTTGATATTTTCATGAAGGAAGTGGCACGATTACACAGGATTCCTAAAACAATTGTATCCGACAAAGACCCGAAATTCACCTCGAATTTATGGAAAGGGTTGTTCAAAGGATTCGGAACGAATCTGAACTTTAGTAAAGCTTATCATCCTGAGTCTGATGGACAGACAAAAAGGGTGAACAGGGTGATAGAATATATACTGAGAATGTACATGATGGACAAACCATCGAAATGGGAAGACTACCTACACTTGGTAGAATTTGCGTACAACAATGGGTATCAGGCATCATTGAAGATGAGCCCATTTGAAGCACTTTACGGCAGAAAGTGAAATACTCCAGTAAGTTGGGATAACCCAGTTGATAGGACAGTAGTTGGGCCAGAGCTTCTCAGGGATATGGAGGACCAGATGAGAAAAATTAAGCAGAATTTTAAAGATGTCCAAGACAGACAGAAAAGTTATGCCGATAAGAATAGAAACCATAGAGAATTCAAAGTGGGTGATCATGTTTTGCTGAAAGTGAAAGCTAAGAGGAGTTCCTTGAAGTTGGGAAGCTGCGCCAAGTTGGAAGCTAGATTTTGTGGGCCTTTTGAAATCCTAGAGAGAATTGGTTCAGTTTCTTATATGATTGCATTGCCTGCATCTATGTTTTTTCATAATGTCTTCCATGTATCATTGCTAAAGAAATATATACCTGATGATAATCATGTTATTGATTGGAATGTGATTCAGGTGGAACAAGAAGGCACTTTTCAAGTGCATCCAGTGCGCATTTTGGATCGGAAATTCAAACAGATTCGTAACCGAGCCATAGGGCTTGTAAAGTTTCAATGGACCTGGTACGGTCCTAAGGATGCTACTTGGGAACATGAAGATGCAATGCGGGCAGAATACCCACATATTTTTGAAGATTTTTGAAAAATCTGTTATATATGGGTGTATGATGCACTAAGGATGATGCATAAATAAGGGGAGGGGATTGTAATATCCCTCAACCGAACTCAATTGTATTCTTATACTTAAGCTGGTGAGTTGTTTTAACCTCATTTGGTAATTCACATCATGTGGCATAGTGTGTGCATGAATTGCGCAGTAAAATGATGTAATATGCACATTCCATGATACCGCACGCAATATGGAGGACAATGAGCCTCGTGTATACGATATGTGTTATAGGCTAGTGAGGTGGTTATTATAAGCTGGGATTCTTATGTTTTAGTATTAGTCTGGAAATGCCTAGATGTCAAAGGCCAATGTGCCTACTTTGTACATGACTCATGATTAATATAAAATACATCGTTGCACGCAAACTGACCACGATAAAAGAGATGGGGGACTGAACTTCACCAGTTAGGGAAAGGGAGGGCCAAAAGTCAAGGGAATATTATATTAATATTTCTTAAAACATAAAGTATGGATAATTATTTTATCCTAAGTTCTAAAGTTGGGGACAAGTGGACCAAAGTAACTTCTGATATGACAAGTGTCAAGTTGAGGACATGCATTCATATCATGGGAGGACTTAGCTCATTTGGGGACTTATCACGGATACCTTACCAGCAGCCTGACGACCATTATTCACACAATGACTCCCACGAAGAGTTCACAGTGATTCTCCTCCACACTCAGTTATCCAGTCAATGATCCCATGACCATTTCACGCATGCATTACGTTATCCTTGAGACAGCCATTTCACCATTCTGGAGCCTGTTTCCCTAGCCCTTTTGGTTGGTGTACCTGGTTAGCTTGGAGTGGGATTGAAGAACCGGGTTTTCAAGACCATGAGAAATTCTTTGAGTAAGAGAATTGTTGGGGATTGATTCTTGAAGGTGCTAGACTACAGCTACAGTGCTCTGAAACTTTCGATCCGGCCTATTGCTGAAGCCCTGGAAGGGAAGTGGTGCAATTGAGGGACTGTTGAGTAGAGAAGGAGCATACTTCCTTGGGTGGGACATGCATGTGGTAAATGAGAGGTTGTAGGTTGTTAGTTGAGTGAGCACCTGAGACGGAGTATTTCCTGTTGTCCATGAGCCTTATGCTAGATAGGAACCATTTACCCTAGGTGGAGTTCAGTCTCAGCTCGGGGGTGACTCACTGTTGAGAGTGATGAACAGTGTAATCTATGGCTGGGAGGTTCGTGGATGGTCTGTACGGAGTTGGTGACAATATTTCCAAGATAAGTACCAGTTGTATGATAAAAATGATATGTTTATTGTTATTTACATGCCTATGTTATGGTTTATAATATATGTGATTATAATTTTCTATATGTTTATGGGTAATTCTCTGTAAATGTTGCATATCTGTAGTTACTGTTATTTCAGTATAAAATTCATATGTTACATAAAGTAATCATTTTTTTATGTTTATATGTAAATATTTCTAATTCTTGTTGTATGTATATGTCTTAGTTGCATGTAGTTTAAAGAGTAAATTTATGTGGCAATGATCAGTTGACTATCGGGTATGATATTGTATGTTCTACAGTATGGGAACGAAAGCGTTCCCTAGAGTAGCATGGCCCAGCCTAAAGGCTAGGAATGTTACCAGTTGGTGTCAGAGCATGAGTGGTTTCTCTAGAGTGGCGTACCCCGGCCTAAGGTTGGTCAGGGGAACGTTACAATGTTGGTCAGTAGTGATAATCTTTCATTGATGGGGAAATCGTAAGATACGAAATAATGAATATGTGATGGTAGTCATTGCATAGAACCAGCTACGACCAAGTAACAAATTATAATCCAGAGGTGTGTTGACTACTTCGATATCAACCGAAATAGTCTTACCCTTCAAAGTCGCATCAAAATATTGCAAGAATCTGTGAGGTTGGAAACCATGTCCATAAAACACTTTTAGCGTAGTAGGGGATGGGGTCAATGTAAAATAACCAAGGGCTCTCCAACAAGGAAAATACATGACACAAGTCAAGGATACCTCATACAAAACAATACGATGGATGTTCTTTCCACTAACCAAAACTTGAATTTGGAATGCTAAGTGGTGGGAGACTCTCTCTTGAAAATAATCCAGATTAAACATAATCAAGTTCGACTCCTCGGGATCCATGGCTCCAATGGTTGAAAACAGGGTTCTACGTTGACTTGGAAAGTGTTTTATATCTTCGAGGGTTGACATAGCACAAGGTGCTTGCACCAAATATTCAACTATGTTTTAGTTTTGGGAAGCGCAAAAATTAGGATTAAAAATCACTTTTCGAATTACTCTCTTGGGCAGGCGCAATGTTGTGTCAGAAATTGGCTTCTCAATATGAAGAGGATTGGAAGATGGAGGAGGCATGGATTTAGAAGGTTGGTATACAACCTTCCCTTTAGTCTTATCACCTGGAGGAGTTTCATAGGCATTTTCACGAGATGTAACATTAATCGTCTTAAACATGTAAACCTCATAGGAACTTGTGGAATCATCCCCATGGTTGGAATGACCTAGGTCGCCTCCTTCCAGAGGAATAGGGTTTTGTGCAACCAAATGTTGTTATTGAACCGGTTGGGAGGTACCCTTGATATATTTAGTGACAACCTCGTGATGAGGGAAGTCTTTCATGTAGTGGTCTTCCTCACAAATCATACAAGGATATTTAGGTTTCCTTGTCGATTGAGTATCAGCATACTTAGGATTATCCTACTCGTTAGAAGGTTTATTGGATTTTCCCTTTTTTTTCTTCTTACCTCCTGTTTTTTGAGATGAAGTGGATTGGACCGCATTCACCTCAAAGGTTTGAGAAGGAGCAGGGGTAGTTGTGGTGTTTGAAACGGAACTAGATTCTAGAGCAGGTATTGACGGATCATTCGACAAACGAGGCGCATTAGGGATCAGATCGTGAAGTGTGCCATTCTAGGATTAAACCAAGTCCAAACACTACGCATGGTTGATATCTTGTTGATGGGTATTATATATGCACTAATTCCCTCAATTAAATTGTCAACCCCGGGTAAGTAAACTTAGATTTGTGGCACTGTATCAGCCAAGGCAGAAAATCTAATGGAATTATTATCTAACTAAGGAGATGGTCTACCTAAGGATCAACACTCTATCAATCTACTTTCTAAAGAGATGATTATTTTCAATTTTGATTCATTTATCAAATTCTATTAATGAGCTCTAAGCAATTCTAGGATTATTAACTATTTACCTAAGCAGCTTCAAACAATGGATTGATGGATTATTTCTAAAAGAGCAAATAACAAATTATTTTAAACTAGTTAATATATTCGATATTTTAAGCAAGCAACAACAAGTAAATTACTTCTGATATATTTGATCTATCTATCTTTGATTAAATAAGCGAGTAGACAACTAACCTATCAAGACTATTTTGACAAGTGAACTCTATTCTTAAAAATAACTCATAACTATTTCTATTTTGCGAAGAATAAATTTTAATCTACTTAATCAAAAGTAAAATCTTTATGACTGTATTCAAATTCTAATTGATCAAAACTATTTCTCACTTATAGTAACAGGAAAGGGAGTATTCAAAGATGATGATTATGTCTTTGGCGTCGAATAACATCATGATGGAATCCGACTATTAGTGATAGTTCAAGAGGAATTAGTTCAATGTTGACTTGTACAGATAAATGGAAAGTGTGAATAAGGCAATCTAAAGAAAGTTTTTCCATCATAGAAGAAACACTAAGTATCTTGAAAATCCATGTGATCTCTAAACTTCATGCATCAATCATCAACAATTAAAAACACTCGTATACTACTTCAAGAAAATGTATAAACCCATGAACTCATGATTAAAAATCCTAATTTGAATTCACTCTATACAAACTTCTAATTCTTGATCAATATCAGCTAAAAATTGCAATTCAAATCCATAACTGAACAAATCCTGTCACTAAAAATCATATTTCAAAATTAACTAGAATCCTTTTAGAAAACATAATCCAAAACCTATTTCTATCCTATCATACTAAGGAGAAATTAATAAACAAAATAGATCTACAAAGACTAATTGAAATGGTAATTAAATATATCTCAATTACAGCTATCAAAACTTGAAACAATTAATCCATCAAAGCTTGCAAACAATTAATCCATCAAAGCTTGCAAACAATTTTAAGCTAATACTATGTTTACATTAATACTTTGTCTAAGTTAATACTATGTTTTAGTTATCAAAACCAAAGTGACTATTTGAGACTTCAATACAGCTATCTAAATTAGTATCCTGCAGGATGATTCATATCTAAGAGAGAAAAGACACAATATGATAATTAACCAGCTCCTATAAGCAATCTGCAATTAAGGAAAAACAAATTAGATTAATGAATTATAATTGACATACACACAGCAATTGAAACTGAGAAATACATGCAGTAATGAAACAATTATGAATTCTAACTAAGAAACAAGATAAACACATGATATCTACTGATATACACAGTCACCCGGACCACTGGTGGGCCCCCCAACAGGTCATGGCTACACTCCAACAAGAAAACGTAGGCTTAAGTCAACGCAATTCTGTCATTAATCATAAAAACGAAGTCTGGAACAAAGTTGCAGAGAATGTATGTATTACAGAATAAAATTCTTCTCAAAAATTATGTCTTTGGTCATGCCACTGATAGTGGTATTTATAGATAATTTACATCTTGAGAGGTCAACCACTGGAAGGGTCGACCTCCTAAAAACAGAAAACTCATTAAATGAGTTTCTAACAACAGCATCTTCTAGAAATTTCGTGAGACACTCAGTGATCACTACAACCGCCCAATCTGAGGTGTGTCGAGCTCTCTAGTTGGAGGCCACGAGGGGGAACAAAACCCAGATCTCTAATGATTCCACCACAAGCCGCCAATGTACCAACCACTAGCTCTAGTGTGCTCTGAGTGTTGTATCGTGTGTCGGATCGCGTGCTGGATCAAGTGTTGAACGGAGTGTCAGACGAGGTATCGGATGGAGGATTGGACCACGATTTTTCCCTGTTGCACACAAACCATGCATTAGATCTTTATAAACATCAAACTGAACTGAATTGATCTCAAAATCATTACAAGAACACCAATTATACATACTTGATGCGAATCCATGATGAATTGATATATAAACCTTTGAAAATCCTTCAAAATGGCTAATATGAAGCATAGCATATGTAATATCGATGCAAAAAGGATTTGATCATTGCAATAAAAAAGTCAAAAAATGAACCCAACATTACCCCCACGCCTAAGGATTTGCAGGTCCCTCTGCAAACAAAAATGAATCACCCGACATAACTAGACTCGTGAAGGAGGGGTGGATTGGATTTAGAAGCTTCTCCCTCTTGTCCTAGAGATTTTGTCTTGGGCCTTTTACGATGTTTCAATTGTGTGTGGAGGATGCGATTAGTGGTTGTCATTTGATCAACCAATCATTGGAGAGAATTCCCTTTTTCTTGCAATACTGCATTATCATGATGTACATGCCTATCCATAGTCGTTCTCTCTTCCAACTGTTGAAGCAACTGAGAATTTTCTTGTTGTAATTTCTCAATAATTGGGGTATGATCAGATGTTTCAAAAGAAGAGGGCTTGGAACCCTTGATGGATGTAGAAGGTATATAAACTTTGGGAGATTATGTAAGCATCTGTGAGGCAGGACTAATAGAGTACTTGTGAGAGGGAATAGGTTCATATTTTACTTCTTTATCGGGCTCAAACTCTTCCACAGAAACTTCTCTGAGTCTTTTATGGGGGATTTCATGATCAAAAGACACTTGGATAGGATCTAAAGTGCTTGGAGGTTTTACATTAGGCTTTCCACTTTTACTTCGGGTGCTTCTTCGAAAAGATTCCCCTTTGAACCGATTGGTTCCTCTTCTATTCGTAGGGACTAAAGGAAAATCTTGTTGAAATGCATCTTGTAACTTCTTAGGTTGAGGATCAATAGGTGTTGAGGGAAATGGAGAATTATCAGCGGGATTTTTCGTTTTCTTGCCCGATGAGGTTGCAGGGGAATCAACAATTTTCTTGGCCTTTTGTTCATACAGAGAGATAGTTTGAGTTGGATGGTTTGGAGTCTTTGGAGAATAATGCTTAGATGGAGTAAAAATCCCTAAATAAATTGATCTCTTGCTGGTATTGACTATGAGATGGGGGTTTGAGAATTGATAGAGGAATTCATCCCATGTCTTGCCCTGTTTTTTCAACTCAGTTATCACAAGCAATTCGATGAGGTTGTGGTGGAATAGACTATTATGAGGATTGGCCATGTTTTTACGCACTTGGGAAGAAATTTTCTCAATAATTTTCAAGAAGTATAAAGGAAAATTTAGGGGCTTATTAAATTGGAAATGAGCTAACAGACAAAAATGGAAAGCTTTGAAGACAAAGTATGTACCTTGAAAAGTGATAAGCCTAGTAATGAATATTAGGGGATTAATCAATTCATCCTTGATTCATTCTTTGGAGTACCCTTTATCTCCATAAACATTTTGAAACTCAGGCTTGAATACTCTGTTGTAGCTTGGTCGTGGAAATTGATGGTGTTTGAACCATCGATCTCCAACCCGTGGAAATTTCATGGTTGAGGAAATCGACTCCTCAAATACCAAGAAGGAAAGAGACCCTACACATGCCAGCCTCCCATCGAACCCGAGAGATAATTGTAGTGAGACGCCATCAGCGTGTCCCTACAGACAGGCCAAGAATGGTCCCCACCCTGCGCGAAGGAGAATCTCCCTACACTCTACGAATTCGGGAATGGCCAGAAGCTCGACATAGGAGGAAGGTTCATAGCGTTTAGGCATGGTTATAGAGTGGAGGATGAGAAGAGGAATAGAATTGGGTAGAGGGTGAGCACGACACAACAAGAAGGGATGAGTGGAATGTCAATTGGGGCAAAACACCCGATTTTTAATGCAGTTAAGGTGGAAAATGGTTGAATTCGTGAGCGAATTCATCACACATGATTTACATGTGTGGCTATGATTTCATAGCATTTGAATTGTGAATTGTGTACTTTGGAAGCAATTGCAATCATGTGTGAATTAGATCAATTTCCAAGTCTTCGACTTGGACATTTGATCATAAAAATGCATTAAAAGTTTTTTATATAATTATCATTGTGAATTTTAACGACATACCATTCAATTAATCTCAACTTAGCAGTGAAAAGGTGTATCAATTTGAACGATCCTTTTTTGCCTGCAATCATGGTCATTTACAGTATATGCATACCTCATCCAATCCTGCATATGGGGCTTCATTCGGTCATCTAGATGGCACCCCATCTGGTCTTCCAAATGGCACTCCATATGGCACTCCATATGGCACTCCATATGGCACTTCATATGGTACTCCTGTGCAAATATAAATTATCCCCATTATAATGGGCGTTTACCCATAACACTCATCTTGGGAAATTTCTGTCATTCATGGTAAACAGGAGTATGGACAGGATAAGTGTGAATAGAATGATCCATTGTTAATTGCCTTGTCATCATTCTTGTATACTATAAAACAATTTGTTCCTCTATCCATAGGCGTGTAACACAAATCTGTAGTGAATATTTAATAGTATGTAATTGACACAAAGAACCAGTTAAGCGGTCTTTCAAAAAAAAAATGTACAGTAGGATTACAACACACGGTGATGTCAGCGGTATAGAATTTAGCATTTCAATAAAAATAATTGTTGATATAATATCCCAGAATATCGTGAAAACAACATAACAGAATTTTTACAAAGATTCTACTTCATCTTCTCATGGATTATAATATAGATAGGCAGTGTTTATCATTTGTCAGCTCAAGAAACCCCTACCCCACTCCTAAGTATTTTGACACCTCACAATAAAAAATATAGGGAACCAGTCAATTCTCCCAATATCCTAAGATTTAGAGCTTACCAAGTGTAGAGATAAATTTCACACATTAGTTTAACGAGATGGTTAAACTATGGCCCCACCTATAGGACAGAACATCCTACATATAGTTAAGAAGAGGTAGGCGAGAGAGTCTTAGGATATTCTTAAAGTTAGTTCCCAATGGAAAATTTATGGAGTTCATTGACCTTTGCTTAACCATGCATACTTATTTTCATCTTTGTCTACAAGTAATTTCGTACATCAAGACAAGTTTAAGATTTAGGAATTTTATTTATTGTTTGTCAGATTATCACTCTCGCTATGTAGAATGCCTCGCTGCCAACAATCATGTTCAGTACTCCAACAGGTTTACCTAGTCATACCACAAGCCAGTACATGTTCCCATCAGACTTGTTCAGTATCCCGACGGGTTAGCCTCTTACACCCTTTTACAACAAAGACTGGTCCACCATCTTTTAAGATTTGTTTTTGCAAGAAGATGGGGAGACAGCTCTAAAAAAAAAAAAAGATTGGGATGGTATTTATGTTAGAGGATGACTCTTCTTTATGTATTCCTTATAGATTTCCCTGATGTAAGGGGTACTTAAGTGGACGTAGCCTATCTAAATATATGGTATAATCAAGCATTTTTAGTGTGTAGTGGATGGTACCATTGGAAAAGAACAGAAAGGTATCTTTAGGCTCAACTCATTTTCTTCTTCTTTTTTAAGTTATAGTGATGTTTCCATGGATAACTGTTAATCATACCTTATTTATACTCTTTGATAAAGATACTTTACTCACCTACTCAGGGTTATTGGGTAAATTGTACGAGTAACCTCTAGGTTTGATAGTTAAGGTGTCACTTCCTTATATCCTCTAGTGGTGGAGGTTAAGAGAAACTGCCATTAAAGATGCCTTGAGAAAAAAAAGGAAGATAGAAATCTTTGCAAAAATATGGCTAATTACAGCAAGTCATTATTCAATTGATTCTTAGCAGACAACAAGGTTCAAATATAGAAATATTTGTCGAAGGAAAATACTTTTCTTTTTCTCTCCTTGAAATTGTTCAATCGTGGTGAAATAAATACCTGCAGAAATCTCTAGAATTGTTTATCAACAAGAACACACTTCAAATTATTTACATATGTACAATCAAAATTCAGAAAAAGTTTCATGAACAGGGGGAGGGAGAAGAAACTTCCCCATCTACTAGGGACAATGCCTTGTCAATTGACATGACCTATAGAAAATTGTCTTTGGAAATAGGTTTGTGGTAAAGTTTGAGTCAGTGTCCATTCACTACGAAAGAGACTTTTCCATCGTCAATTGTTTTGATCTTAACAACCCCATTATCATACACGGTGACTACCTCATAAGGACCCAACCACTGAGTGGTAAGATTTCCTTTAACATTTTTAAATCAGGAGTCAAACAACAAAGCACAATCACCAGATTGGAATTATTTCTTCTTAATGAATTTGTCATGCCACTTACTCCTCTTTTTTTGAACTAACATTGTTCGTTGGATAGCATCTTGCCTAATCTCATCCAACTCGTTTAATTGTAGGGCTCATTGTTTCTATGCCTCATCTAGGTTTAATCCCAATTGTGCGACAATATGGAAAGTCTTTACTTGGAATTCTATTGGTAGAAGTACTTGTTTTCCGTACACTATCTCGTAAGGGGTATGCCCAGTGGTGTTTCTCTAGGTGGTACGATATTTCCAGAAATCCTATGGAATCCTATCATGCCAATCCCTATGGTGTAGTTGAACAATATTGGTTAAGATAGCTTCCAAAAATTTGTTTGTGGACTCTACCTGACCATTAGCTTGTTGGTGATATGGAGAATACTTGCAGTGCTTGATCCCACATTTCTCTGTTAATTCATTCATCAACTTGGAAGTGAATTGGGTTCCTTGGTCTGTAACAATTTCATGAGGAACACCAAAGCGGGTAAAGATGTCTTCATAAATGAATTCAACAGTCGATTTTTTGGTATCCCTAAATAGGTCTTTTTCTTCTACCCACTTGGTGACATAATCTATACAAACCAAAATACAATTCTTCTTACGAGACATGGGTGAAATTGGTCCCACAAAATCAAGGACTCGTTTCTTGAAAGGTTCTATCATAACTTGGGCACGCAAGGGAATTTCATCAACTGATGTGGGTCTTTCTATCCTTTGATAGTTATTGCAACTCCTCACATATTTGGTAGCATCCTTAAAAATGCTAGGCCAATAGTAACTTGAATGTAACACATTATATGTTGTACGTTTGTTGGAAAAATGGCCACCATAGGGTTCATCATGACAACTTCATAGTATTTTGGGTATCTTATCTTCTCAGACACATCTACGAATAATCAAGTCTGGACCAATACAAAAAAGTTCATGTCCAACCCAAGAGTAGTTAGCACTTTGCGTGATAATTCTATGCTTTTCATGAGGTGACAAATGAGTTGGTAACTTCCTAGTAGCCAAATAATTTTCCATGTCTACAAACCATGGGGTATTTACAGAGAGAGAAAAAATATGCTCATCTGGGAAATTATCATCAACAGGAATATCATCACCCTCATATTTTATGCATGAAAGAAAATCAGCTACTAAATTCTCCTTTCCAGGTCGGTCAAGGATGGTGATATTGAACTCTTGCCATAACAAGAGACACCTAGTAACTCGTACATTGGTAATGGGTTTATTCATGAGAAATATAATGGAAGAGTGATTTGTATGTACAAATACTTTGTATCCTATAATGTAATGGAGAAACTTATTGATGGCATGGACCACTGCCAAGAATTCCTTTTCGGTAACTATATAGTTTAACTCAGCATGGGACAAGTTCTTACTCACAAAATAAATGGCATAGGACTGATGGTCTTCTTTCTGCCCTAATACTTCTCCTATTGCAGTATTGGAGGCATCAGTGGATATGTGAAATGGAAGGGACCAATTGGGCCCCCTAAGAACTGGTGCCACAGATAACTTGGATTTCAGAGTTTCAAAGGTGGTTTGACACTGGTTAGTGCAAAGAAAATAAATATATTTTATTAACAATCCAAACATGTGTGCAACAATCTTTGTGAAATTTTCATCAAATCATCGGTAGTATCCGGCATGTCCAAGAAATATTCTTACCTATTTTTGAGTCTTGGGGGGGTGGAATTTTGACGATTACCTATATATTAGCAAGATCGACTTTAATCCCTTTAGATGAAACGTGATTTCCTAAGACTACTCCTTCAGTCAACAACATCTTACATTTTTCATGACTTAAGGATAGGTTCATTTCTTGCCACCTGATAAGGAATTTCTCTAGATTATCTAGGGCTTCCTGGTAAGTATTACCATATACTGTAAATTCATCCATTTATACTTCTACACAATCATGAATAATATCAGCAAATATCCCTAGTATCGCTCGTTCAAATGTGTCAGGAGCACTACACAAACAAAATGGTAAGACCCTATAGGCATAGGTGCCCCAAGGACAAGTGAAAGTAGTCGTGTCCTGATCCTCAGGTGCTATGAGAATTTGGTTGTATCCACTATATCCATCTAGGAAGGAGAAGTATTTATTCCCTGGCAAGGTATCCAAGACTTAGTCAATGAAAGGAAGGGGAAAATAATCTTCTAGAGTGGCCTTATTAAGTTCTCAGAAATTGACGCAAATTCTCCATTTCCCAGTTACTTTCTTTGGAACCACTACAAGAGGGCATACCCATTTATTGTCAGAGATAGGATAAATAAAGTTGACATTCAATAACTTTTGTATCTTCTCTTTTACTATATCCTTGAGTGTCGGGTTCATCCTCCTTTTGGGTTTCCTAACAGGTGTTACTTCTGCTTGGGTATATATGTGATGAATGCATGTATCAGGGCGCATACCCTTCATATCAGTGTATTCCCAGGTGAATTCCCTTGATTTTTCTTTAAGGAAATTTACTAATTGTTTTTGTTGGTCTACATCTAGTCCAGAATTTATATGTAGGAATTTCCTTGGACTAATCTCATAGGGCATGGTATAAGATATGGTAGACTCATCTATCTATAAAATAAAAGATGTCGAAGACAAATTTTATGGGTCCAACTGTTCCTGAAATTCTTCCCCAAACATGTACTCAAATTGGGGAAAATATTATGGAAAATCAACACACGTGATAGCAGAAATAAACTGGTTTAGCACATTTTCCATTGTTTGTTCCTGAAGTGCCCAGGAATGATCACTTGGAAACATGGGTTCTTCCCAGACCTCATTCTCATATGGACACTCAAGCCACCATATATTCTCCATGATAGGTTGAGCTGGTGGGTATATGGTAATCTTCTGTATAGAAAGTTCATTTGAGATGGTCATTTCACCTTCTCTACAGCTAATAAATGCATTGGTTGTGGCCAACCAAGGTCTTCCCAAAATAAGGGGATTCCCTTTCGTAGGATCATTTGAATGAATGACAAGAAATTCTATTGGGTATTCCAATGAGGCTAATGTAACTATGATATCATCCAAGATTCCTTCAGGTATAACCTTTGTCTTATCTGCTAATTCCAAAATAGTTGGGGTAGGTCTAAAAGAGGTTTTAACTGTAATTCCTCCAAGGTAGTAAAATTCATAACATTAATGGATTCCCCTAGGTATATGAGAGTGTTTCTGATGGGAACCTTATTAATGTTTATTTTTACTATGGGGTTCCCTGGGTTCCCATATTTTGTGACCCTAGGCTGCTCTGATATGTACTCAGATAATTCTCCTATCAAATGTATTGTTGAAGGATCCTTTTTCTTCCTTCCTAGCTTCTTAATACAAAATTGTTTGACCACCTTACTGTAAATTGGAATATACTTTATGGCTTGTAACAAGGGAATTTTGACACAGATATTCTTCAATTCATTCAAAATGTCAAATTATGGTCGAGTGGTAGGTTTCTCAATCACTAATATTTTTGGATAAGGAGAGGCTTTTGTAATCTGTGAAGATATCATTTTGGGGAAGCTTGGGTTCCTGGTCTTTAGGAATGATAGCATATTCCCACTTAGTTTCATTCATGGGTTGTTCGAGAGTTTCATCTTATTCTTCTTCTCGGATGACTACTGAAGGCCTCTACCTATCCAGAACTTTTATGGACCTTAGTTGAATCTCCTACAATGGAACAAGAGAAATATCATACATCGGAAAGGCTTGCATCTCAGCATTGTGAAGAGGTTGAGTTGGTTTTTTATTGGGGTTGGGCACTGGTTGTGTTGGTAATAATGTCGGTCTTGGGGAGCTTGTATTCTGGTATTGTTGGGGTTGTTGTGGAATAGGAGGTAAAGGTGGGGGAACAAAACCTGGAAAAAGTTGTGGGATGTTCGGTGGAAGATGGGGGTAAGGATGAGTGGGCATAGGGATATGTGGAGCTTGAGTGTTTCCTTGGGTATGCCCTCATCTCCATCCTTATAGCCAAGGATGGTGATATTGTGTAGACCAGTTTTTTCAACTTGGTGAGTTCCACTATTGTGGTTGTTGACAATAGGGTGGAACTTGAGGTGGTAGATCTGGGTATGTAGGTTGACTCTTAGGCTGCCATGGCCTCCTAGGTGCATAAGAGGATTCTCCAGGATCCCCACTTCTGTAAATGGCTAATAAATTGGGCAGTGATGGGAATTTTTCAATTGGGTGGTCTTCAATGCAGGAGCCGCAAATTGGAATATTATCTAATGGGCATTCCCTTGAGGAATGCTTCCTCCTACATCTTGTGCAAAATATGCACATTTTCGCATTCTCCTCCTCCTATTTATTTTTAATATTTAGGGTGTCCAACTGGGAACATATTGTACTTAATATATCGGTTTTGAAGTTCTCCAATAGGATCCCTATATCTACCCTTGTGATACCACCTGAACTAACTATTTGTATGTTTCTACTATAAGGATCTCGAACACTCTTCCCCATTTTATCTCTACTCCTCGATTAATTCCTACACATTTCACAAATTTCAGTAAATGGTTTATGGGAGATGTCACCTAATGCCATCAGGTTAAGTGTCTCTAGGTATTATTTTGAAATACCTTTAAGAAAAAGGGCCCTAACTACATTATCTGTAAGTTCATGGTACTTCAATTTCTGTGAGATATAAGAAAACCGTTCCATGTAATCCTTGAGATTCTCGTCCTCTAACTATTGGATTTTAAAAACATCATTACGAGAATCCTTGGACTTGCAGTAGTCTTGGTATTTTTTAAGAAATATATCTTTCATGCCTTCCCAAGACCTAATGTTGGACTCTCCCAAACCCATGAACCATCTTAGTGCGGAATCCTTGAGGGTGGCAGGAAAAAAATTTAGCTTATGGTCATATTGCAAGTAATTGTAGCTCCTACACAAGATGTCAAACTCAAATAGGAAGGTATATGGGTCTTCACTGCTGTTACCATAAAAGGTGGGTAGTGATGAGAGTGGAATGTTCTTCATATTGGAATTATGTGTGGTATCCAAAATTGGAAACCCGAAGGTGGTTCCGGTTTGGTTTCCAACTTCTTCTCCCTCCTCGTGTCTTACATGGTTTTGATCCTCCTGATCATCCATACTGGTTTGGTTTCCAAAGAGAGAGTGCCTAAATGGTTTTATCCTTGAAGATAAAAAAGTATCCCAAGGTTCTTTTCTAGGAAAGGTATCCCTTCAATGGGAAGATTTATCTATTGTTTGGATGTCTAGGAATTTACTCGAGTCGGTTGAAACTATTGGGGCCAAAGCGTCTATTTCGACTTGGGAAACAATTATATTGGTTGAACTGCCAAACAGATTATTCACCTATTCAAGGTCAATGATATCTACAAAGTTAGGGTCCCCTAATGGTGGTGAAAAAGAAAAGGTTGTGTTGGTTGGTTATAATGAAGGCCCGAGTGGTATTGCCTCATGTCCCACTACTATTGATGTCTCAATTTTCTTCTCTATAGTGCTCCTGGTTTTGGTCTCTTCAGAGACTGCTTTAGCTCTTTGGGTTGAGCTAACCCTTATTTTCCAGTATCGATCTGCAAATTTTATGGGTGGAGTGTTCCTTCCTCCAAAAAGGTTAGAAGGAACCTCGATCGGAAGGTTTGGTTTGGTTTTAATGTATCTTCCCTGTGGGTCCCTAGGTTTGTTCATGAAAGCAAAAAATAAAAACTACCATTGGGTTTGGGGGAACCTACTATAAAATATCCGCAGGTTCTTACCTCTCATATTAAATTCCCCCCACCACCAAACTAATTCTAAGGTTCATAAATGATCTACTTCCTAACTATTTCCTACCTTAAGACAACTCCCCGGAAATGGCGCCAAAAATGATGGGTATTCTATATGCACTAATTCCCTCAATTAAATTTTCAACTCGAGGTAAGTAAACTTAGAGTTGTGGCATTGTATGAGCTAATCCAGAAAAGCTAAAGGAAGTATATCTAACTAAGGATATGGTCTACCTAAGGATCAACACTCTATCAATCTACTTTCTAAAGAGATGATTATTTTCAATTTTCATCAATATAACAAACTCTATTAATGAGCTCTAAGCAATTCTAGGATTATGAACTGTTTACCCTAAGCAGCTTCAAACAATGGATTGATGGATTATTTCTAAATGAGCAAATAACAACTTATTTTAAACTAGTTAATCTATTCGATATTTTAAGTAAGCAACAACAAGTAAATTATTTCTGAGTTATTTGATCTATCTATCTTTGAGAAAATAAGCAAGTAGACAACTACCCTATCAAGACTATTTTGACAAGTGAACTCTATTCTTAAAAAGAACTCATAATTATTTATATTTTGCGAAGAATAAATTTTAATCTACTTAATCAAAAGTAAAATAATTATGATTGTATTCAATTTCTAATTGATCAAAACTATTTCTAACTTGCAGTAACAGGAAAGAGAGTATTCAAATATGATGATTATGTCTTCGGTGTCGAATAACATCACGATGGCATATGACTATTAGTGGCAGTTCAATAGGAATTAGTTCAATGTTGACTTCTATAGAGAAATGGAAAGAGTGAATAAGGCAATCTAAAGAAAGCTTTTCCATCATAGAAGCAACACTAAGTATCTCAAAAATCCATGTGATCTCTAAACTTCATGCATCAATCATCAATGATTAAAAACACTCTTATACTACTTCAAGAAAATATATAAACTCATGAACTCATGAATAAAAATCCTAATTCAAAATCACTCTATACAAACTTCTAATTCTTGATCAATATCAACTAAAAATTACAATTCAAATCCATAACTGAACTAATCATGTCATCAAAAATCATATTTCAAAATTAACTAGAATGCTTTTAGAAAAAACAATCCAAAACCTATTTATATCCTATCATACTAAGGCAAAATTAATAAGAAAAATATATCTATGAAGACTAATTGAAATGGTAATTAAATCTATCTCAATTACAACTATCAAAACATGAAACAATTCATCCATCAAAGCTTGCAAACAATTTTAAACTAATACTTTGTTTACACTGATACTCTATCTAAGTTAATACTTTATTTTAGTTATCAAAACCAAAGTGAGTAATTAATACTTCAATACAGCTATCTAAATTAGTATCCTACAGGATGATTCATAGCTAAGACAGAAAAGACACAATACGACAATTAACCAGATCCTATAAGCAATCTGCAATTAAGGAAAAATAAATTAGATTAACAAATTATAATTGGCATACACACAACAATTGAAACTGAGAAATACATGCAGTAAGGAAATAATTATGAATTCTAACTAAGAAACAAGATAAACACACGATATCTACTGATATACATAGTCACCCAGACCACTAGTGGGCCCCCCAGCAGGTCATGGCTACACTACAACAATAAAACGCAGGCTTAACTCAACACAATTATGTCATTAATCATAAAAATGAAGTTTGGAACAAAGTTGCAGAGAATGTCTGTATTACACAATAAAATTCTTCTCAAAAAAAAATTCTTTGGTCGTTCCACTGATAGTGGTATTTATAGATAATTTATAGCTTGAGAGGTTGACCACTGGAAGGGTCGACCTCCTCTAAAAACATCAAACTCATTAAATGAGTTTCTAACAGCATCATCTTTTAGAAATTCCATGAGCCACTCAGCGATCACTACCACCACCCAATCTGAGGTGTGTCGATCTTTGTAGTTGAAGGCCACAAGGGGCCACAAAACCCAAATCATCGATTCATCCACTACAGGTCGCCAATGTACCGACCTCCAGCTCCAGTGCACTCTGAGTGGTTGATTGTGTGCTGGATGGAGTGTGAGATCCCATTCTGGATCAAGTGTTTAACAGAGTGTTGGACGAGGTACCGAATGGAGGATCAGACCGTGATTTTTCCCCATTTCACACAAACCATGAATTAGATCTTTATAAACATCGAATTGAACTGAATGGATCTCAAAATCATTACAAAAACATGAATTATACATACCTGATGTGAATCCATGATGAATTGATATATAAACCTTTGAAACTCCTTCAAAATGGCTAATATGAAGCATATCATATGTAATATCGATGCAAAAAGGATTTGATCATTGCAATAAAACAGTCAAAAAACAAACCCAACACCTGCTTCTCAGTAACTACGTTTCCCATCGCAAAATCACATGCAATGGGAGGCAAGAGCGACTTTATAAACCAATCTGCGAGGAGTTGGAGCTTTAATCGACCATATTCATCATCTCCACTCATGAATATGATCAAATATGTGGGTAGAAGACGATTGTCAGAGAGATTTCAAAATTTTTGTACTGGTCTCGTACCATATAGGCAACTGAAAATGCGTCAGGAAATCCATGGAAAGAGACTTAAAGTCAACAAAAGAGTTACGTGGCAATTCAATATACCATTTTGTTTCTGCACCTGTAAGTTTTCTCTAAAAAAGTCTAAGACGAATGGAATATTCCATCAAAGAGTTGGAAGAACACCATAAGTGGAAAGTCATAACATGATTTTTAGGATCCTCCCCATGTTTTTCATCAAATTTTGGAATGTCGAACGGTAATTTGGCAGGGATGGTGGGACAAAATGAGGCACGAAGGATGGGATTGTTTGTTAAATGAAACAGATATGGTAGATATATTGTATCCAAGAATGGTATTTTTTGGTTAGGTTGTTGATAGTGGTGATAACCATATTGCGTGGGAACACCAGTAGGACCGTATCCAAGTTGTGGCAATGTGATAAAACTAGATGGTCCTCCCATATAAGGTGGTTTTCCGGGTTTTCCACCTATGTAAGTTGGTTGTCCTGCTTTTCCACCCATGAACTATGATTTAATAGAAGGACCTCCTACGTACTGTGGTTGACCTATTAGTCCCCCTATGTATGGAGGTGGAAGGGACTATTTTGTTTGAATCGTGGGGTTTACGGATTGATAAGGCATAGTTCCTTGTGGAGCAATGCCTGTCGGATTGGGTTGAGTCCACAAGGGATTCGCAACTCCTGGATATGGATTTCCAGAATACAGACCAGTGGTAGTAGGGATAGGGTTTTCCCCCATGCATTATTATGTTGCAACCATGTAGGTTTCCCCCCAATAAAAAAATTCCATGCAACTGAAGATTTCCCCCCAGCTGAAGGTTGGCCTCCCATTAAATATTGACCTCCAATTTCGAGAGTACTAATTTGGGATGTGTGATATGGAGTTTGATTATCTTGTGTAACCGTGGTTGTGTGAACGAATTTATTGCCATCCATTTGACCTATGGAACGACCAAGTAAATCACTTGGCATGTGCATGTGTGGAAAAAATGAAGCAGGGATATTACCTGACTCATGTGCAAGAGGAGATGAATTCATAATTAGTTGATTCAGGGTCACCTGGTTCAGTAATGTTTCTGGTAAATAATAAGCACCAGTAGTATCAACTACGGGAGTTGTGGAAAAATATGAATTCCCAAGTCCTTCAGGAAAATAAAAAATTGGTGGGTCCATGTCAAACGATGGTGTAGTGGTGGGACCATGTCGTAAACGATAAGAACAATAAGAATCATTGTATCTCGTGGATGGTGGATCAATTAGTGGTTGGCCAAGTGGATCAGTAAATTGAGGATTCACAAAATATGCCAATCTTTCTATGGAGGTTGGGACTGGTTCTTCAACATGATGACCACTTTTAGGAGTGACGCTCCCAGTTTCATTGCTTCATAAGAAAGATTATGTTGTGGTTCCTGAGTCTCAGGTTCCATGCCTTGTATACTATGAAAATTATGATCCTAAGGCTGACTATGAAAAACAAAGAAACAAACTCCTATGAAAACTAAAAGAAATCAACCAAGAAACAACAAATTTAAGTATCTTTTGAAGACGGGATATCAAGCTGCCAACAAAGAAGTGAGAAGAAGTTACCCCAACCTCCACATAACATCCCTTCTCGGTGCAAGCAACCCTCGCTTTCACGGGATCACCCTTCAAGGGTACTCAGAGTGTGATATGACGTCTTCCCCAGGTACCATGGGAATCCCCCCACAGTCACCTATGTAGATACCTAGGAAAGGCCACTAAGGTTACTAACTCACAGTTAGCCTCCGGGGGGTACAGTCGACAGTCGAGACCGAACGAATGGGCGGGATATCAAAGTTCGAAGCTCTTCAAGAGAAATAAATACAAGTGGACCAGTAGGACTCCAGAGGACCCCGAATGGATTCAGATTTCACAAAGCACTAAGACCAAATGAAACCAGTGGTTTCTCAAGAACAACCCTCAATATATGATCTTTCCACTACGATTGGTTAAGCTTTGGAGGGGTAATCTTTGTTTCTCTCCCGCACGCAACCTCGTGTTTATCCCCTATGTGAGAGGGGGTTCTCGGTTATACTTATATGAAATTTTCATTTATATGCTCTTTAGTGTTCTACAATCTCTTTAGTAGTCTTGGAAAATTTACTCACTTCACCTTGTCCAAAGACCCTAATCCTAAGCTATTGTTGGTATGATAAAAAAAAAATATTCAAGTTGATTTTACTCGACTCCAAAAGAATGAAAAAGAATGATATGTAGTTATTTGTTTCGATGAATTCTACGTATAGGAAGGAGAAGAGTTATATTCTTCTTAATACAAGCAAGCACTCAAAACAATGCAACTTTCAATTTCTGGGATCAATATGATGCCAAAATACCTAGAAAATGTTATCAAAAACTGAAATGCACATGCAAAAATAGCTCTTTTTCCAAACATAAACCAGAGAAAACTTCCTAATGAATGAAAAATTTCTTCATTTGATTAACTACGCAAGGAGATATGCAAACTTTTCCCTTCTTAACTTTCTGATGAAAGAGATATATGTTTGATACAAAGAATTATGAGGAAAAAATAAATCAAGAAAAGCGCACTCAAAGTGATGAGAACTGAAATAAAAGAAGTAGGAGATAACTTGTTCAATCAAGAACTCAATTATGCAAAAGAGAAATAAGACAAACACTCATGAAAATTCTCAAACGATGAGCAACAAGAAATAGAAATCAAGCTAGGTTTTCATAAGAGTCTTAATCATCTAAAAAGTGAGATGTTTCAAATGAAGAAAAGAAGACTCAATACCAAGAAACCTTTTCAAACATTAGTTGTTGAATAGTTCTAAGCAGTCAATAAATATGAAATCTTTACGAGATGAATATCAGATAAACTCGAAAGGAAAAAATAACCAAGGGATGATGTTAACCCAAGGGGATCACAACTAAGAGAAAATTTTCAAAATCAAAGGATAAACAAAAATGAATGATAAATGGACAACTCTTATCAAAACAAAGTAAAGAGTATTCAAAGGTCTCTGAGCAAAAATCTCCTCAGGATAAGACTGAGAAAAAGAGAGCAGAAAGGGGAAGAAAAACCCATAAAAGGAGATTAGTGCTCATATTTACAAAGGGAAAGAGTGCTACAATGCTCTGGTATACACTATAGGGGAGCGTTGATAATAGATCAACGCTATGGTATACACATCAGAGGAGCGCTACCCTTCCCAAAAACTCAGAAATAAGGCTTAAAACTTAGAAAAAAATTCCCAAAACTTTTTGAAATTTTCAATGAAGAAAAGAGAAAGGGAAGTAGATCATAAACAAACAAAAAATATGATCTAAAGGTGGGAAAAATATCAGAGGATCCAAGGAAATACAAGTCAATGTCCTTCCCCAGTGGAGTCACCAATTTATGTTATGGAAATATTCCCGTGTGGATAGGTGAACTTTCCCTTGGATTATTGACCCATATACCAAGACAGAAAAACACAAGTGGACACTAGCATCCCTTTGAATTTAATTTAACTAATCAGAAAGAGAGAGAGAGGGATAAAAGGTGTAATGCACCTAGTTTCTAAGTGTTTCCTCGTTGCTTCCAATCTAAGCTTGATCTCCAAACTCCTCAGCGCAACTTGATACCTACAATGCAATAGATAGCAAAGAGAAAAAAAAAACTCATACTCTACAAGATTAGATCAAACAAATTCATCTACAAAGATTGAAGGAACAGTAGAAAAGCACATGCAAGAATACACAAGCTTGAAGGAAATAGGCCAAGTATATTAAAATGAGAACCCAAAGAGAATACTTACAAACATGGATGACGATGCAGCACTCCTCCAAGATCCCCTCGTTCATCCCTTTCACGATGCTACCAAGATCATAAGTTTGATATTTAACAACTTCCTCCTTTCTCCTCTTCTCCATGGAAATCCCTCATTAGATAGGATTTGGAGGCTTAACCACCATGGATAAGATCACTCACTAGATCCACTAAAATGGGATCTCCAATATTTTTTTCGAGAAAATATATCTCAAGGATTTTAGGGAGAAAATATCTCTCAAGGATTTTAAGGAGGAAATATCTCTCAAGATCCACCAAATTAGGATTTTGGTTTGATAAAATTTCTCAACCATCCATGAGATTCACAACCTCTCCTTGAGATTAGGAAATTGAATGTGAGGTGGATTCTCACACTAAATTAATTTCCTTTTTATGAATATTAATAAATAACTCATGTGCACATAGTATTTTGACCTTCATATGATATATTTCTCTTCCACATTAACTAGGGATTGTGACAAATGTTATTTCATGGTGTCAAGTGTATGTGACACTTACGACACTTAGGGTGAGGTACTTAAGTGTGGAAATTTGATGTGTAACATCAACCTCCTTAAGGGCCCAGTCATTATTTTCTCTTTTTCCAGCTTCCCATCTCACCACTACAATTTTCAGCCTCTTGAGGTTTGTATCAAAAAGGACCCTTGTGGATACACCTCTAGCAGGATCGAAAGGCTCCCAAAATTCCTTTACCAATGCCTAAAATCTTTCATCTTTTTCCCATGTTAGATTGTATTTGAAGGTGCTCGGGAGTTTTTTCAGACCTCCTTCAATGTCGAAGAAAATAGGAGAGTGGTCTTATTCACCCCCACTCCCTATCCACTGCCTATATTTCATATTTTGATTCAAAATTGTGTCGGATATTAATAATCTATCCAACCTCTTCGCAATCCTATCCTCCCCTATCCTCTTGTTTCTCCAGGTAGGATTTAATTTTAAGGGATCAAGGTCTGAGAGGCACCCCTCAGAAAGGATATGTCAGAAGAAATATGTATGTGAATCGACACAGGCCCTTGGGCCCCAGACCTCTACCACCCCTAAGTAGAAGTTTAGATATCCCCGAATCATCACATTGTCCCTGAGGAAGAAATATATTTGGGCCAACGATTCCCAATACAGGACTATATCCTAGTAAGTTCCATAGATGTTTAGAATTGTAAAGCTACGGCCTAGATCAGCAACAAGGACCTCCACCCCCAATCCTGACTCAAACCCCCAAGAATTAGTCATTTGTACTTTTCATTCATTTATCCCAATTTTCAGTCCTCCCATAGGAATCCACACCTATGAAAAACCATTGGGGAAAGAGAGTTTTCAGTAGTGAATTCATAGCCCCACTGTCTCCCATCACTAATACATATGAGCAAATTTTCCACGGTTTTTCGTTGCTATTGCCACACATATCCGTCGCACTTTCCATGAAAGAAAAGACTATTTTTCATGGAACTTTTTTCATCTCTATATCCACAAACTAGTTATTCGTGGAAACAGCGACGAAATAATCCCTCCATGTGTCATCATCCTCAAAATAGTTTTACCTTATAAAGCGTGGAAATGGCGATGAAACTTCATCGCAATAGGGACGAAAAACTATGCCAAAGTAAAAAACTTACCAACAGATTACGACGCAGATGCCATACGTGCGACGGAAAAGTGTGGAAAGTTGTTATAACCCTAATTTGCACCAGACATGCTTACCTGGAATCAGGCCATCTCAGATTCCCTCTTTGTCAAAACACTTCTGAACAACTCTTCTTAAAAACCCCTTTTATAAAGACCCATGCGCCCTACTCCATTATTTCACGCATGTACACGCTAGCTGACCCAAGACAGCCCGCTTGTACCTACAAAAGCATGGAAAAAGGAAAGTTGTTGATAGAACACACAGCTTTGGGTAAGTTAACTAAACCTTTCGGCCATGCATGGACGATCACTCGACCAAATACCTAGCTTCTTCTAGCCTATAAAAGAAGGGTTAGGGGTCTCATTTGAAGGGAGGAGAATCATAGTAAAGAAACTATACCCGATTGAGCATTCCCTTTGTCCCAACCTTTAGCCATCCTTGTGCAAAGAGAAGTATAGAGAAAAGCAGTTGGAAGACAGTAGAAGAAGATCCCAGGACCAGGATCAAGGAGCAATAGCCAACTTTATCATTGTAAGGTATCATTGTGAAGTTAATAAAAGAATTATTTTTCCCGTCCCGCCATATGAGATTGTCATTATTGGAATATTGATTGTATGATTGATTCAATATCTAACCTATTAGTTCATAGATCAAATCCATGTGGAGTTCTTTGTTTGTCTTTAGTGAATGCAGGTTATCATTGGGAGGAGAGTTGCAGTCAAAGAATGACCAAGCACAAAAAGGGATCGACATCAAAACATGAAAAATAAGGTACGTCAACTTAATCTCTTGAGCCTTGTATTTACAAATGAGTAGTGGGGTTTAGGCATGGGATGATGATAAAAAGTAAGAATATTTAGGTCATTTTTGCATGCATGATAAAACCCTTAGTGCTAGTCCGTAGGAGGGATTTCCCACCCACAACAGAATTGGCGACCATACTAGGGATCTCTAGGGTTTCTGGGAATGTTTTTTCTTGGGTATTTTTAAGAATTGTTTTCATTTCTTGTTTTTAAAGTTTCTGCAAAAGTCTGAGCTAACAGATATTCTGGTCTTCCATACCAGTTATCTTTGTTTCTGTGCTTGACTGCATTTTTTTTTCTCGAGACCCAAAGAGGTACACATGGCCTGTATAAGGTCTTCACGCGTGTACCCGCTCCCTACCTTCCCACAGCCCACGTGTACACGCTAGATGAGGAAGTGTCAGTCGTGTGTATTATTCCAGAAAATTTCTTTTAGAGAGGCAGTCATCCTCTCCCCTGTCAGAAACAATCATTCTCAGGGGTTTTCTGGAACTCTTTCTAGTCTTGGTTGTTTGCAGTCTATAGCTTAGGTTTCAACTCAGATCCTTTTGTTCTATGAAATTTTCCTTCAATTGTTTTATTTTTCTGTCAAAGTAAGTTTCTGAGTCTTCAAGAGATTCTGGTTCTCAATACCAGTAGTCTTTGCCAGTGATTGATTTCTTGTAGTTTCATTTTTTGAAGATTTGCAGAGGTACACGCGGCCTACATAAGGTCTGCATGTGTGTACATGTGCTCTGACCTTACACAGCTCCCGTGCACATGCTGGTTGTTGAACTGTCACCAGCGTGCCTGTTGAGAAAAAAAATTGGTTTAAGGAGAGGCAGTCATCCTTTCCTTGTCAAGAGGTATACCTCTCAGGATGCATGGTCTCTGTCATAGCATCTTAGCCTAGGTTTGGACTCTATTATAGCTTGCTTTTTCATTTAGAAGATTTCTTGTGTTTCCTATCTTTTTTAACTTATTTTTAGCTTGAAATTTTAAGAAAAATGAGTTGCATTTTGAAAAACAATTCCCCCTCATGGCTGGGGGGGGCCATGAATCGTGCATTCATCAGTCTCTTTTAGAATCTTTTGTTATTTCTGCTTTGATTGGAAGAAAATATAAAAAAAAAAACTTAGCTTTTTAGGTCTCTTTCTTTCTTGGCATTTCCTTTCCCTTGTTATTTGAAAAAGAAAAAGAAATTAGCATAGTGTTGTGTTTTCTTCTCATCTTAAAAGCATTTCAAAGGAAAAATAAGAAATATAATCATTCTTTCCCAGTGTTCATATAAGTTTCATCATTTTTCGCAAGAGTCTTAACAACATCAGTTGCACTACCGTACCCTTTTTGAGTAAATCAAGCCAGTAAAAAGAACGCTAATTAAAATTTACTAGACTTTATGTTTGTAGGGTCCATCAACTAGATTAGGCTAGAGACTTGATTTAGGTTGGAGAGGAAACTCTTCAAGGCTGCAAAACATACATAAGAGTCTGTGATGGGGAGTGTTAAAGTCCAGTATCATGAAATTCATCCAGGACCCCCCTCTAACACAGGGGATAAACACGAGGTCATGTGCGGAAAGGTAGCGAAGATAACCCCTCCAAAGCAGGACCAATCGTAGTGGAGAACACATATAGAGATCTTGTCTTGGGATTCCATCGATTGCATTTGCCACGGAGATTCATGGGTCTCGAATCCGTTCAAGGTCCTCAGTTGTCTTCCAGACCACTTGCTTTCGATACCCTTGATAGGTTTCGGGCTTGATACCCTGCTCATTGTGGTCTACCCGACTATCGATTATACCCGTCTGGTGACTTTTCACGTGCTGGAAACCTAGTTGCCTATCTCTTTAGGGACTTACACAGGTGACCGTGGGGGTATACCGCAGTACCTAGGGAATACATCGGGCCATTCTTTGTAGAGTATACCCGGAGGGTGCTTCCGTATTCGAGTTGCACTTGCACCGGTAATTCTCTCTAGTGTTGGTTGGTGTAACTGTTCTTCCAACTAGTTAGTCGTTCGCTTGATTTGCCTTTAGGACCTTTTAGTGTGTGCTCTGTGCTCCCTATTTTTCCATATAGATTTAGTCAGTCATGGATTTGGGTCTCTGACCCGGGGTGGTAGACCGCCCACTCTGCCGGTCGTGAGGACTTTTTGGTCTTCCTCTTAGAAACATAGAGACGCCTCTTTATAGCGTTGTTTTGATACCACTGGTTTGCCAGAGTCAGTGCTTGAGACTTTTACAGACTTGAACGATCCCGAAAAGGGAGAACTTGTGCATAAGATATTCATGGCTAAAGTTATCGATGATACCAACCAAGGAACCCCTTCGCAAGGGGATTCTTGTGCTTTTCCTTTCTTTGGAAACGTTGGTGTCCCTTTGATGGCCACTTTGTACATTCCTGGGTTGAATGTGGGATTACTGGTTTGGTTAGGTACCATTCCAAATGCCCCAAATGCTCTTGATTCTTTTCAATTAAGCACTCTATGTCATGGGCACCCTATTGATGTTTCTTCATCAGCAAATTTTTCTCCTCCTCCTTCTCCTGCCTCTGGTGAAAGTACGGTTACTAGTAACCGAAAGTCTAAACGAAATAGAAAGAGGAAGAATAGGAAGAATAAATCACCAACCTCTGCGAGTCATGTTGGAGATAGGTCGAAAACCTCTGCAAGTCATGTTGAAGACCAGTACCCAGCCTCTGCAAGTTATGTTGGGGGCACACACCCACCCTTTTCAAGTCATGCTAGGGGGAAAAGTCCAGTCACTTCTAGTCACACTGGTAATAGGTTTGTAGCCTCTGCAAGTCATGTTATCGACTCATCATTAACCTCTGCAAGTCATGTTGGAGATGTGAAACCAACCACTGCTAGTCATGATGGGGGCATTAATTATGTTGAGACACCTAGATAGATAGGACGTAAGCCTAAGTTCCCTTGTAATCTTTGCAAGGGAGATCACCTTACTCGTTTGTGCCCTAGCATTCCAGAGGTACAAATATTGTGGTCCCTGTCTGCAAGCTCTTCTTATTTTGAGTCCTTTGAGGTTTCCTCGTAGCCTATTCAGCCATTGGTTGTGAAAGTGGTCATGTCGATGTAGTCATCAACTGATCCCACTCCTCTTTTGGGGGGTGAGGTTCCTTTAGACCATGTAGTCTCGCAACCTATTCATCCATGGGTTACGAAAGTGGTCATGCCGATGCAGTCATCGGCTGATCCCACTCCTCTTTTGGGGGGTAAGGTTCCTTTAGACCTTGTAGTCTCTCAGCCTATTCAACCATTCGTTGAGAAATTGATCACACTGATGCATTCATCGGCTGATCCCACTCCTCTTTTGGGGGGTGAGGTGCCTTTAGACCATGTAGTCTCTCAGCCGATGCATCCATTGGTTGAGAAAGTGATCATGTCGATGCAGTCATCGGCTGATCCCACTCCTCTTTTGGGGGATGATGCAAGATACCAGATATATAAAATATGCAGAACAGAAACGAAATGCTAGAAATAACAAAATAACAGTAAAATATCCAGCATAATCTTCACAATACACAGAAATGATTCACGAAATAGCAACAGAAATAGCACTTTGAATCTGA
>SNQJ01S0105688.1:25011-40329 GCA_010110895.2 Picea sitchensis | reverse complement strand
AGTAAAAAATAGCTCTGAGGATATTGTTAGTAGTAGTCTTCCAACTCAGATGCCCACCATAATATCCTTCATGGAAATCCTACAATGCCTTTTCAGCTTCATCTTTTAATAAGCAATTAAGTAAAATGCCTCCAGCATCTTTCCAGTAAAGGTTTCCATCCATAATACAATATTTCAATGTTTTTAGTTTTAAGAATCTAGTTTTAATCTTAGTTAGACCAAGGGGAGATTATAAATTATGCAGGACAAAGATAAGGTCTGTGTACCATGGATAATTTAAGAATACCTCTTTTACATGTGGAGTCGCTTTCTCTCCATGTTCATCAACTGCAGCTAAGAAGTTTATATCTAAAGCATGAAAATTGGATTCAGCCATCATTTTGGCCAAACCCTGACCCTTGATCAGTTTAGTTGGTTTGATTTCTATTTCATATTCTAGAATCACAGCAATCTGCTTCCCTCTCCTACCATCAGGGTTATCCTGAGTTAGGATATCCTTCACCATTGCATTTGGAACATAAGCAATAGTATGAGAATGGAGAATGTAAACTCTAAAATACTTTATTTCTTTTACTAGGGAAAAAGCATGTTTCTCCATTATATTGTAGTTCAGTGCAGCATCTCTCAAAGACTTGCTGAAAAAGGCTATGGGTTGCTCATGTCCTTCATTGTTTTTCTGCAATAAAAATGTTGCAATGGTGTGTTCAGATGCAAAAGAGAACAAATAGAAATACTTAGTGTAATATGGACTGATCAATACAGGGGCTTGTGTAAGTGCATGTTTAACCTACTCGAAGGATTGTTTAGATTTAGTGTTCCATTTTATTTTGGTATCTTTTTTCAGCATATTTGTAATGTTCCTGGTGAGTTTTGCCAAATTGGGTATGAATTTTCTCAGAAAATTTATTTTACCAATGAATGATTGAAATTATTTAATGTTCCTAGGGTGGTCTAATTTTTGGATGGCTTCTATTCTGTTGGGGTCTATCTTAATTCCATATTTAGAGATTGTATGCCCCAACAGCTTGCCTTCTTCTAAACCAAAAAGATTTTTTTTGGGATTCAATGAAATCCCAAACTTTTGACACTTCTCAAACACTCGTCTGAGGTGTTTTAAATGTTCCTCATCTGATTTGGAGTAGACAGTAACATCATCCAAATATATGACTATAAACCTACCGAGCTCATCCACAAAGGCAATGTCCATTGCTCATTGGAAGGTGGCACCAGCATTCATCAAACCAAAGGGCATTTTCACATACATGAAAGTTCCTAGGGTGTGGTGAAAGTTGTTTTTTCCTGGTCGTCTGGGTGGACAAGGACTTGGTTATAGCCTAAAAAGACATCTAGTAAAGAGATCCTACTGGCCCCAACTACCTTTTGTAATATGTGATCCATTTTAGGCAGGGGATATTTTTCTTTGAGGGAAACCTTGTTTAGGTTTCTGAAATCAATGTAAAGCTTGATTTCACCTGTCTTTTTCTGGTAGGAACCAAATTGGAAACCCATTTTGAAAATCTTAAGGGGACTATAATTTGGCATCATACATCTTTTCAATCTCTTTTTCTATCAGGGGCGGTAACTTTGGATTTATTCTCCTAAGTTTCTGCCTGAAAGGCTTGTGTTCTTCTTTTATTGGGATCTTGTGTTGTATGATACTTGTGTCATAAGACTTTAAATCCTCATAGCTCCAACCAAAGACATCTAAAAATTCCTTAAACAGTTCAATATATTTGTGTTTTTGCTCGGGGGGTAAATATTTAGACAGTTTTATCATTTGGGCTTTTCCTTTGTTCCTATATTACATTCCTCGACCTCCTTTCCACTAGGTTCAATCTTTGGCTTCTTTTCTACATCGTTGAAATCAAATAGTTCTTCTAAAGGAACCAAACCTATAGGTAAAACATTATTTTTCAATAACAAAATATCTTAGTCTTCATCTTTTTAATTTATTTGATCTGAATCTACTTTATTTACACTATCATTTTCAAAGACTGATTTATTTACACTATCATTTTCAAAGTCTGATTTACTAACACTATCATCATCACTCTCTACATCTATATTTGTACACTCAAAATCATTTTTAGACTGCAAGAAATCTTCAATTTGCTCATCGTTTCCAAATACTTGCCAGTACCTTATGTTGTCTAGGACAGTTGATCTGCACTTCACCTCTACTTTGTATTGGTGATTTGGATGGAAAGGTATTTTTCATGTGGTTGTTGAAGTAGCCAATCCATCCACAAGTATGTTCTGGCCTCTGGGCATTACCTGCAAGTCAATTTCAGTGAAACATTGTAGAAAATCTAAAACAACATTTCTATAAGCTCTGAGTCTAGGATGTTTAGTTGAATACTCACCTTTGATTTGTTTAATGAAAATTTCAGAGTCCCCTCTTACCATAATATTTTTGGCACCAAGATTCTTCAATAACTTCAGGCCGAGAATCAAGTCTTCATACTCATTTATGTTATTGGTGCACTGTAAATTAAGTTTGTAAGAGTGGATTTATGAATACCTTGCTTTATGATTATGCAACCACACTCCAGCTATAGCTCCTTCTCTGCTAACAGCTCCATCAAAATCCATACTCCAGAAATATTATGTCGGTTCATCACTTTCTACTGTCACAGTTTTACTTTCCTCAGTGATCACTTGATTCTCCTTCAGGCCAGATGCATCATCTTCTAATTGTGCAATTTGATTATCCAAGTCACCATCATTGTACAATATGAATGAATCCAGAACAGAGTCGACAAAGTATAATGGGTAGTTGTGTGGTTTTTCCTAATTGCTAGCCATATACTTCATCAGAGTCTCTCTATACAATCTTCTCTATTGTCCAAATACAGGGATGGTAGCGTAAGACATATCTAACTGCAAAGTGCCCTTCAACTTAGCACCCCAAGATCTAGATAATAACATACCATGTTTCGGAGGAATGTCTGCAACCACAATATCCATGACCATACTTTTAGTTGGAATTTACGCCAAGGTGATGCACAAATATTTAATCAGGCCTATGCATTTGACCTTGCTAGAGTCAAAGGAGTATAAATCCTTGTAGGGCCTAGTGATATCGAGCCCCAACTTCTCCATCACAACCTTGGGCATAAGATTGTGAGAAGCCCTAGAGTCCAGCATAGAGTTATGTAATGTCTTGTCATGGATATTCAGACTAATGTAAAATGGGGGGACAAAACCAGTATCAGTTTGTCCATCAACCTCAGGACCAAGGAGCAGCTCAGGTTGGTCATCAGCAACATTTACAGTATCTGTGCGTACTACTGGATCGATGTTTAATGTGTTTGTGCCTATTTTTGGTTCAATGCTCAATGCTTTGATCACCTGTGATTTGTAATCATTTTTTCTCATTAGTTCTGACAAGGGAATAGGAATCTTCAATTTTGCTAATTCACCTTCCAAGATGAAAGTAGTAGAAGTTCTTCTTTGGCTTTGAGAATCAAGTTTATCAGCCACAGTTTTTTGTGCAGTAGTGTTAGGCTGACTTGTGGATGCAACCTCGGTCTGAGCTATTCTTGGTGAAGATTCATAAATCTTCTTTGCATGAGTCTTTGCATTCTTCTTTTCAGGGCCTTTCTTAGGAGTAGTATCTGAGGGTTTCTTTGCTTCAGCAGCTTTCTTATTTTTGTTGTCATTAGACTTCTTACTTCTTAAATTGTATTGTCTGTGGACTTCCATTATGGAATTTTTAAAGGCTTGTTGTTCAGATTCTTCCTCTTCCTCATTGCTTGTGAAAGTAGAAACAGCTCTTGTTCTTCCTGAGTTAGAAAAATGTACTCGTTGTTATTAACCCCCATAAGGTTTATGTGAATGTCATCCAACTCCTCAATTATCTCCTCCCCTTCATCAGCATAGTTTTCTTGCAGAGGTGGTCTAATCTGTTGATCAGGACCCCTTTGTTCCCTTTGGTCATTGGGCTCTCTCTATCTGATATGGGGAGGGTTCCTTCTAAAATTTGGATTTCTAATCTGAGGAGCAGGATGATTTTCCCTGGGTGGATTCCTATCGATGATGGTTAGCCTCTCCATCATTCTCTCCATGGTTCTTACTATGGAATCAAGTTTAGAATCTGGAGAAGAAGTGGAAGGATCTTCCTTGATTGTAACTCTTCTTTTTGTTCTTTGCCTAGCTCTTCTGGCTAATAAATTTGCTTCCACACTCACTGCATTTTTCTGCATATCTTCTAAGGTGGCAGAATTTCTTTCCCTCGGTCGGTATGACATATTAGCATCAAATCCATCAGGGAACTTGATTAAGGCCAAGCCTTGATGAGGCTTGATATCAGCAGGAATTTCATTGTAAATATTGTTGAAACAAATGCAGTAATCATGTATTGTTTCCCCTTGATTCCTTTTGATATTTTCGTAATCTAATAAGATTTGCAGAGGGTTTTTCTTGACCTCCCATCTGTCGAGAAAACTTTTGTTGAAAGCAGCAATATCTGCAATGCTTGTAGACCGTAATGCTTTGAAACATTTTTTGACCTCTCTGGTTAAACTTTGCACAAAAAGTCTCATCTGGACATCTGCCTCATCGACTTCCTACAAATCAAAGTAATCATTCATCTTATCAACATGTTGTTGTGCATTAAGAGGTCCAGTACCATCAAACTGAGGAAGTCTGGTTTGATAGTCATGGGGCATAGCATGTAGGGGAGAAGCTAACACCAGGGGAGCGTATATGGCTGCCATGATTGGTGGAGGAGGTTGAATAACAACTTGTGTGATTAGAGGAGAAGAGACAGAAGATGTAGAAGATGTAGGACTGGGAGATGTAGAGTGAACTATTTGATGTTTGATGGAGGACGCAACAATAGTCAGGGCAGAAATTTCTACTGATTATTGAAAGTGGGCTTGGTACAAAGCTTGATCAATAATTGATACCAGATCTTCTAACTTTTTAAACTCTTGAAGAAATCGTTGATCAAAATCTGTGCTAGGATAAAGACTCTCAGGGGTTTTGGGTTGGAGGATGGTTTGATCTAAGATTGTTTCACTCACAAAGTTGTCAGATTTGGTTCTAAAAAGACTATGCTCAAAGGGTAGGTCAAACTCAAGAGCCTGGATAGTGACAAGCTTCTCTGGGAGAGAAGTGGCCCTATGAAGAGGACTGTGACTCCCATAACCTTCTACGGTGTTTATTTTTCTGAGTAAATTTTCTGGATCGTCTACTGCTGTTGCAGGTTCTGGATCAGGGTGAGATCTAGTGTGGATTCTTTTAGGAGATGAAACTTTAAATTTTAATAAATCTAAACTAATATATACAAACTTCAACAACCTCTGAACATTTATCTCTTTGTAGGTTAGATTTTATGATTTGTTCAGAAATAAAGTTTTCTTTATCTAGGGAAAAGAAATCGTAGGATTTGAAAGTTTGTTTAGTTCCCCAGTATGGTCGCCACTATGTTAGCACTCTATAAATTCTCAGAGGTTGTCAGAGGGCAGAAGAAATTTAGCAGAGGCAACTTACAAAACCACTTCGAAACTGGGATCTAGCCTTGCCAGTTTTAGAGAGGGGTCTCTCTGTATGATTTAGATTTGTTTGGGTTTTAAGATATTAGTCTAGTTAAATGAATCTGGGTTTATTTGTTTTGTTTATAAAGATGGCTGAAATATTTCTTTAAACATCCATTGGGTTATGGGGTCTATGTTAGGGATTGAGATTAGATACAGATTTTATTAGGTTTCTCCACATTGAAAGATAATGAAAATGTAGGATCTTTTTAGAATTTAAGTGATGGAAAGACAGAAAAAGTGAGATAGTCAATCGAAATAAAGAAGCATTTAAGAATTTATTTATTACAATATCAAAAGAATAACATTCAGATTGTTAAAATCGAGAAACAGAGTATTTAGGATAAATTGTGTACTTAAACTCCTTTAAAACGATTAGATTAGAAAACAAAATGATAACAGAAGAGGATAAACATTAACAGAGAAGAAAACACATCACCAACATCAACACGCAGGAATCCTGTGAAATCGTCTTTTTATTACTGGTAGATCTCTTCAAAAATATCACAGATACAGCTTGCTTGGGCGCAAAGATCAACCTTCAATACTTCGAAGTCTGAAGTATTTATAGAAAAATTACATCTGATCCTGTCATTAATGATCAGGATATGGTGGAGAGAAAATCTAACTAACTAGATTACATATTACAAAAAGTAGGAATGCTAAATGATCCTCTCGAATCCTTGGTGTTGATTCTGAGGAAGGTGGTTGGTGATTCATCTTTGACTTGACTATGACTTTTCTTCATGCTGACTCTGATGTACACATCATCTTTACTCAATCAAGGAACAAATATATTTCCATCTCTTTTAATTGGGGATGGAGACCTTGAGTAATATTCTGTAAGTTTCATCCATCTTTGTGTACTTACCAAAGGTTGGATTGGTGATGAAGATGTACTTTATCTCGTGTTGGATGCTCAGGTCCAACTGCAAAGTCTCCAAGAATGCTTTGCCAGTAATGTTGCCCTGTATCCCAGCAAACTTAGAACCATATTTTGCCACTGCTAGGATCTTCTTCTTGTAGTTTGAGAGAGTAATCATCTTGTCATTGATCACTAATAAACCTGGAAGCCCTTTCTTGTGCAGTGAGTCGACCTTGCTAAAGAATATTTGCACGCCAATATCCATGTTCTAAGATTTATCTTCTAATTGCAACATCAATCCTTTCTTGGTCAAAACCTTCTTGACCTCAAGGATTGTCTATGTTTTGTCCTCAATTTTCAATGCTTCCAATTCTTCTTTAGTATTTGAATTCAAGAACCTGATGATCTCTGTGGCCTCGGTAGGCATTTCTCCCAATTCTCCCTTTATCTTGCCGATGGCTTGTCTGGCTCTTTGCACTATATCGTGCTGCTCAAACACAGTTTGTATCAGGGGCCAAATATCTGTCATTGATTGGCAAATGTCCATCCAAATATTTTCCTTGGCCTCTGAAAGTGTTTTGGCCATGACTGTCTCCTTCTGCAGCTTCTGAAGTTCTTGCTTGAGCCTCTCTGACTTGTGCATTTATGTATTGTAGCTAGATTCAAATGTAGACTTCAGCTACTTGAGGTTATTAATATCCTCTTGCAATATTTTGATTTCTTGTCCTTGCAGAAACATGTCTTCCATCGACTTAGCCAACTTTTCTGATGCATCTAGAGCTGTCACTGGGATAGTTGATGGGAGTTATGTTGTTGTGCCTGTTGTTGTTGTACTGGACTCTATGAGAGGAACTACTTGTAGTGGGATGACAGTCATAGGCACACTTTGCTCTTTTTCTTTGACCAGTTTCTCTAGCTCAACCTCCATCTCCTTGATTTGTGTGTTCTGCTCCATGATTTGTTTTAACATTTCCTCCTTATGGCCTTCAGTCTTGTCCATTTCCTTTGCCTGTGGGTCTTCTGTGGCAGGGATTTTCAACTATTTCCTTAAGGATGTTATATCATCATTCTTCTTCTTTAGTAATTATTCTATTGCTTTGACATTGGATGGATCATATCCACTTTTGAGTACCAGTTCCTCCATGGATTTTATCTTGTTATATTTTTCTAAAGAAGACACTTTCTCCAGCTTTAGTTGAGTCTGGACGTTGTTTAAGGAAACCTACAACTTTGCAGCAGTCATGGCGGTGTTTTCCAGAGTGGAGAAAATTATCTCCCCAGTTTGTCTGTGCATATCCATTCGGTCGGTTGGATGCACTTCTTTGACATCAAACTCAAATGTTGACCTTTTGTAATCAGAAATTTCCTTTGGATGAGGCACATGTTCCTGCAAAAATTTCATGTGCATCCTTCCTTTCTCTATATCAAAGGAAAAGAGAAACCTATGTTGTGTTGTAGAAGTTTGTTTCCAGAATTGTGCATAGGTATTGTTGGTCAACAGTTCATTATTCTTTTTTATCAGGTTATACTTCTCAAAGATGTTGAGTCCTGCAAGATATTGTGAGGATTTGGTTAACAATGTGATGTCTATTTGTTTCCTGGATGAAGAAGTGGACATCATTTGATGACTGCCTGAGAAAAGTGGTGAATGTTCTCCCTCCATTATTGTGGTGGACTGAGTTTCTTCTCCTCTAGACCTATCAAGTGTATGACTGGTCTTGGGTCCTTTCCTATAAATTTGGAAGTCCTCTACTGAAACTTCAGTGACTGAGGGAGATACCTCTTTACTAGGCCTCTTCTCTACTAGTACCTATGGAGTAACAGTTTGTGAAATGCTGGCAGGAGAAGGATGTTGTTCAATTCCAGTTAGAGTGTCTTCCTCCCATTATGTGTAGTTCATGTATCTTTCTATCTCTGGTTTAGGCACATGAGCATAGGGGGGAATTTTGTTCTTCAATCTGGTTTCTGCAATGATACCACAGGGATCATAGTTCCATGGGAAACTTTGCTTGAACTTTGTCTCTTGTAACAACTTGTTTTCTTCTTCTCCTGCAGCTCTATTGTTGCAAATGAAGGAACCTATCTGGCCTTTGATCTTGAGTTGTTGCTTCTTCTTGAAAGCCACAAAATGAATGTCATATGAATTGATCATCTGTATGATATATTCCAGAGCGAATATTCTGACAGGAAAATACTTGGGCAGCTTGTAAGGTGATAGTTCACAGTCGTAGACCCTAATTTCTATGTGATCCTAGTAGAGGTACGAGTCACCTGTTTTAGCTAGGTCTGACAGATGTAGGATCCTTTGAATTTCTTCATTTATCCTAGGTTATGTTCTTCCATTAAGAATTCTTACCACTGGGTGGTAAAACTGGTCGATCAACTACTTGAATTTGAACTCAGATGAGTTCTTTCTCACTAATGATGTCCAGGATGTGACAAGCTGTGGGTTACCATCTTGGTCTAGCTTTTGCATGGAGAGGGAGAACTTATATGCTTGTAAAAATATGAACAGGTATACCAAAATCGACGAATACCTGAACATACCCTTCGTGGAGAATTTGAAGAGTTGGTCATGGATGTTGTCGGCCAAAAAATGGTTGTAGTTGAACTGCGTAGTGGCCTTTTCCTCGGTGGAGAAAATGGATAGAAAACCTAGAATGGGCTCGTCTACCCATTCGTCTGAATAATATCCTAGTAGGCAGCATATGGAAGAAATGATTTGGTTACCTTTCACTAAGAAGATGGAGGAATGGTAGGGGGGATTCTTTTTGGGTAACTGGGCATTTTCAGAGGAGGAAGAGTTCAAACATATGAGCTCTTTGTGGGAAAGATAGCTTCTGGTACATCTCAATCAGAATTTTGATGGAAAATGGGGAAAGGGAGTCGGCTCTGGGTATCTGCAATATCTGGTCTATCGTTTATGGGGTAATGGTGAAAAGAGTTTCACCAGATGACAAAACAATGGCTCTTTGGCTAGGGAGATAGTGTGCCTGGAATTTTAGAGCGAACTCAGGGAAATGGTATGTCTGAGGGAAAAGGGATAGTGGGAGATTGGACTCCCAAAGTCCAATCTCGTCGCTCTAATCTAGAAAAATGTCTCTGAGCCAGAAATGCAATTCGAAGAAGTCAAATTCGCACTTCGGCTCTACAATTAAGTAGTATTTATCGGCCAATGGTATTCGATCCAGGTCGACGGGTGGAGGGAGGAAAGGATTCTCTTCGATCTCTGAATATTTGGATTTGGTCGCCATTGATCTCACTGATACCTGCAAAACTGAAAAAGGATGTTAACTGTGTTTTCCAGACGTTAATGGTGGTCATTGACTTAAGAGAACAAGGAATGGTGGCTTCGGCTGCATCTGGATCGTGAACAGTGCAACAATGGTGAAAAAATGGGATTAAGTGGATGAACGGGTGTTTGTTAGGGAGCGGATGGTGAGTCCATCGGTTAACAGTCATGGTTGACCGCATTGATTGGCCAACAAGCATATCGAGAGTGAGGTGGAGGGTAATGAGTAGGCAACAGGTATATGGAGGTGACATGGAGGGTAGTGAGTGGATAACGGGTGGATGAGGTGTGACTAGCGACAAGTGAGTGGAGGGTGATGTGTCAGCAGAGTAGTGGAGCATGACGTATGGACGGAGGTAGTGGAGTGTGAAGTCATAGTGCGGAGGTGGTATGAGCATGTGGTTTGGCGGTTTACTCATAGGGGTGAGTAGGCAGTAATTGTTAAAGGTCGAAGGGGGTCCGAGTTAACAAGATTGTGCCACGTTATGAGGGGCCTGCTCGAGAATACCACCAACTCGAACCCCCCCCCACCGTTAAAGGTAGAATGATCGGGGGGGTCCGATATCTTCTGCCAACCATAGATCTGAGCGTGCGTTGATAGACCTCTGATATTAGCAGGCCTTTTATCACAAAGCGCCAAACATAATATATCACCACAAAACTTAGGATAAAGCTTTTTTTATGGGTTTTTCACTGCTCCCCTTCCTTCATTTTTGTCACCAAGGGGTCAAAATACAACATTTTTAACTCGAATCAAAGAATTTAACCAACTTTACATCCATTTATTGAAATCAAAGCATACTAACCTATATCCTACTCTAATCACCCAGATTAGACTGTTGAGCTAAAGAATTACTCTAACCTAGGACATTTGACCAAGTTTAAACTGTTTGATCAAACTTATTCACTAACCTATCTAACTTGGCTAAGATTAGACTATTTAGCCAAGTTTATTCACTAACCTATCTGCATAAATTCAAAGGACTTGACCATGGTTAGACAGTATGAATCAATCCATTCTTATTGCATGGGGTTTTATCATTTTTCTTTTCATACCCTCTTTTATTCTTTTTTATTTTTTATTCTTTTATTTCTTTTTTTCTTTTCTTTCTTTTATTTTTTCTTTTCTTTCTTTTATTTTTTCTTTTTCTTTGTTTTTGCAAATCATTTACAAACTGAAATATTATTTACAACAAAAATACAACTAGAGGGAAAATTTCTAGTCACCAGTTGATCCTATGAAACATAGAGTTATAACACCTTGGTTACTTAGAATTTGACTGGTTGACCAATAAAAAATTACACATTTTAACCATAATGTATGGCATTCTCCTTATATTAATATGGCTAAGACTTTTACCTTTTTATGTCCTCTTATTAGAATTCCTTAGTTGTCCTCAATTGCAACTATTGAAAACCTCATGTCTTTATCTGCTTCTCGGTCATCCTCTCCAATGTTCATTCGATGAGCTTTAGTATGTTTTCATGTTAGTTTAAATCATTGTGGTCCTCCTATTTGTGTTTGAACCTGATAACTCTAGCTTCTCAATCTATTTTAGGTTTACTTCAATCACATGCCTATTTATTGATTTCTAATGTTTTTTAGTGTTTTTTCCTTTAGGATTGGCTTCCTGACATCAATTTTTTGGGTTATTAAAACTACTTTATTTGATGTCTTATGTCTCTATTGGATCCCCTTTCTCATTAATTTTTAAGCTTGTCAACCTTAGTTCCACTGGTGTCTCTATCTGACTTACTCCAATGAGGATCTTATTGATTAATGTTCATGTTATCTAGTCCTAGGATCGATTCAAGATGCATTGCACCCCCTACATTGGTTTTCAAGTTCATTAAATTTACTTACCCTAATGTCTAAACTCACCAATGATTATTTTGATGATTATGTCCTTGCTAACCTAGTCACTCCCCTCAATATCACTTTCTCAAATGAGTAATGTGTAGAGTATTAAAGATCTAGTGGGGATGTGTATTCCATTAGTTAACCTTTAGTTTCAATCATTCAATCTGTTAGCACTCAATTTTTTATGGAAATTTTAAGTGTCTTTAGCATCCTTGTGCTAAAATTTTGAAATCTTTTGCTCATTTGCCCTAGTTCATAAATTCCAATTTCCTCATTGAGTCAGGAAGAGTCTTAATTCATAAATATTTTTCTCCTAAAACCTATGGCCTTTGTCTTTTTGACCTACATAACCAAAAAACAACTTTTAGTGGTTTTTCCTAAATCCTTATTTTGTTGATTTCCCTATGATATATTTTATTTTCCTTTTCAATAAATGAGTTTATTGACTTTGATAAAAGAGGTGGTTTGTGCTTTAAAATGCCTAAGTCACACTACAAATCAAATCTATTGTGTATGCCTAAGTCTAGAATCTCTAGAGTTAAGCCACAGGCCTAAGCTATCAATATACCAAACTCCTTTATGCCTAAGTCTATAGGCCTCTCGGGTTTTCATGGCTTTATTGTAAAATTTTGGAGGACCCACGAGCCAAGCCACGAGTTAAAATTATATTTCCTAATTTCTATGTTAGCCACGCATTCAACTCAAGCCGAGTCCACATGCCAAAGCACAAAGCCATGTCACAAATGTAGCTATGATGGATACAATGATGTTCCCAAAATTCTCGCTTGTTCCACAGTTTTCAGGCATGGATGTGCAGAGGGGGTGTGTTGCGGAACTTGCAGAAGAGCTACATGGGTGCTACCAAAACTCCTGAGCAGAGCTACATGGGCGCTACCAACTCTCCTGGGCGCTATAAATTTCTGGGGCGTTACCAACTCTCATGGGCGCTGTAAATTTCCTGGGCGCTACCAACTCTCCTGGGCAATGTGTATTCCACAGTGCGCTACCTAAATTCACTATTGAATTTCTGGCAGAGACGAAATTTGCACAGAGATACACCAGAATGGCACTACTTATTGGCACCTGGAATCAAGGAGTTTAAATTCATTACTCTTTTAGGTGGCTAATGATGTGGAGAATGGCTGAGATAGTAGATGGCAGCATGATAACAACTTACCACCTCTACAGGACACTTGGCATGCAAGAGGAGGTGCATCAATGAAGATCAAGGGAGGCAGTGTCATTTAAATATTGTTGGATTGGTCACCAGCACGTTTCCTTTTTTATAGAATTTTGTTTATAACCGCTAGCATAGGTGTTCAATTGATAAATGTTGTTGGATAATCCGATGTGAGGAAGGCCAACTCGCACCTCTAGCTGTGGCCTTTCCTTTTTATTATAAATCCATGTTCCAAGTGAAGAAAAAAGGGTTCGAATGGTTGAGCTGAGGCTCCCAGATTGTAATTTTCTTTGACTGAGTAAACTGTTCTCTGGCTATGTACTGGATTTAAGACATTTTGGTTAATAGAAATTAGCTCCTCTTTCAGCTTATTTGCTTCTGATGCTAAATGTTCATGCTTTGAATGATTCACATGAATGGTTGTGGTGATATTATGATGGATGTTTGATCATTATATTATCATGATGTTTATTTAGCTTCCTTAGTTTCTAAACTCAAGAAGATATTGTGTTAAGAATCTTTCTTCCTTAGGCTTTCTGTAGACCTGATGTTTACAGCAGCCCCTACATTCTTCTCATTGAATTCTTCCCTCTATTCATACTCACTCCTAATTACTGATTGAAGTTAGCCAAGACCTTGATTGTTGGTGCATGCTAGCTCTGTTTTCTGAGTTGGAACATTATTATTTTGAGTCTTGCCCATTTGACCTTTTAAAAAACTCATTTACATTTACAAAACTTTTGATGTTACCAAGCTCACCTGATTACAGTCTAAGGTGACTTTTGGAGTGATAACACAATCTAACATAATGTAATGCATGTAAGGTAAAGACAACGACATAAAGATCATCAAGATATATCACACACACATACACATAAGAAGACATTCCTATATTAAGTTAGGAGATTAAGAATTACATAAAACTTCRTGCATGAAACTCATAACAGAGCATAATCTCACAAGCATTCTCAACATAACATCCTCATTCTCGAGAACCTCTCTCTCTCTTACATATCAATACTCGTATATATAAGCAATTGGAGTGGTTGCAAAATATTCTAGAGTATACTCGAGAATCTATGAGCTTTAATCCACTCATACAAAAGGCTTTGCACCTTTAGAAACATGCATATAGGGTCAAAGAGATGAGGCATAGAGTATTTATAAGACAGTTCCATGGACTTTGTGTACTCTTACTTCTATAATTTTGCATACTCAATCTTTTGTGACTTTTGGTCCTCTACAGATTCATCTTTTGCTCAAATAATCTCTATGCAAATACTTAGACAAAATTGGGCCACAACAACTCCTCGACCACGCCTTCAAAACATCATTGAATTGGTTTGAACATCTTGTTGCTCAAAAAGAAGCTCCACTTCAAGGAATTCTTTAATAACAACATTGATAAATCTAATGAATTCTTCCAAACCATGACTCTAAGTAGTGATGGCCACCTGGATGTTTTAGTCACACTCCACATTAGGTTTGAACTTTTCATTTCATTCACTTTATCATAGGTTTAAACCTTCCTCGTGACATCCCTTCATGTAGCTTAGACAGAAGAGGAGCTTTTATGAGATAGAAACAATTTAATATGTGGTGGAATTTTGTGTTTCCCTCGTTACAAGTCAAGTATCCTAAATTACATCAACGAACCCATAAAATATGCTTAATATCTCATCTCAATCTACAACGATGGACCTCCAACATAAGCTTGATATCTTCTCTCAGTCTGCAACCCTTGATTCCTAAGATCTTGACTATAATTTTTTCTAAACCTTGACCTTTTTTATTCTAAATGTTTAGCTACCTCAAGAAGAATCATAGACAAAACTAGAAACCTCCAATGTTACCCTAAAAATTTACCTTATTTTATCTATGTTGTTTACACCTAGTTGAAGAAATTAAGAGGACAAAGATGATGTAAGTAGTGATTGTGATAGTTTGGTACTAGACCGAGCTTCCTCCCCCTCAAATGATTTTCAAGTATCAATCATATGATGAAGGTGGTTTTGAAACTATTATAATCCATCGGCTAAACCTACCCCAGATATCCCTTCGAGTGCCTCTCTTAGATGACCAAAGGTTCCTCCAATACTAGGACGTCAACACTATCTAGTGATATGTTCCACCCCCGTAGCTCCTCCTTCATAATAGCTAGATTATTCCTCCTCATATGTTTTTTCTCTATCTACAACACTTATGTAATGGTGTTGTCTTTAAGCTTGGCACCTTAACATTGAAGGCTCTGCAACTTTGACTAGGGAAAACCCAACCCAACTCCCATAACACTTCCTTGAACTTGCTTGTTGCATAAAGGACCCTTGACCCCATTTAATAAACCTTGTATGTCATTATGATTGATGAGATTTGGGGCATGTGATAATCTATTGATCTTTCCCTCCTAGATAACTAGCATAACTCCCTAAGAAATCCTTTTGGATCTAGTCACCATTACAAGACAAGACATTCTCTTTTTCTAGTGGCTTCTTGGACCGTAAATGCAATGTGATTGGCTCGGGTGCAACCCATACAATATTAAGATCATGAAAAGCTTGTCTTGGTGCCATCTACCCGCAA
>SNQJ01S0105688.1:10288-24961 GCA_010110895.2 Picea sitchensis | reverse complement strand
CTAACATATTTCAATGCATAGAATTCCCTCCCACATATGCCTTGCCATATGTAAACAAACCCCATGCTTTGTGATCCATTAGTTCCATAGTTTTCAAGTTTCTTACGACACCCATTCCATTGCATGATCTACAAATCCCAAGTTCCCACCAATACCCTAAACATAGAGCTTTTACTTGGTGGATTACTTTAACCATGGATCAGCTATGCTATTTTATTCCTAAACCTATAAAGCAACAAACAACAAACAAAATTGTAATTGAATTGAACTTGTTGAAATTGGCTTGTAAATATGGTATATCTCATTGAAATTGAGTTTAACTATGGTATGTAACTCCACACCCAAGAATTTAGGGTGGCTCTATTAGGCTTGGGTCTATATAGGGATTCAAGCATGGTCCATTCACCCATCATATGTTTAGATAAACATTTAAATATTGTAATTTTTAAGCCTTTACAATATAGCAATGCATACATAGATTCTTTATAACAAAAAGTAAACAACAACATTCACACATAGTACTTAGAAATTTACCCTAGAAACCCTTAACCAAGAAAACTAGCAAATGTTTAGAGACACACCTCTAACTCTCAATGTATTAACTTCACCATTACAATGCAATATATAGGATCTCGTGGCATCCAAAACCCTAATCCATTGACCTGGATTAGATTCCTTGACTAGAACTACATTACAATGTGCCGAAAAACACCAAAAACAACCAAAAATGTTTCTCAAGGGATACGCCATCGAACCCCCAAATAGTGGGGTCTGGAAGGGCCCCCTATAACCCCCCCTTATTCCCATTCTAATGTATAGTACATGGGCTAATCATGCAAATAATATAACACATACCCAACAACTATGTGAGTTGGATTGCACCCTCACTAGTTATTTGCACAATATAGGGTCCTCATCAATGCATCCTTAACTTGCACGGATGTTTCCAAAATTTACCATCATACATCAACACAAGATCCCACTATTCAAAATACTTATTCCTGATATGTTTTTCAAGACATAAATTTTGGCATATTTTATGTACCATTTCATGGTATCCCACCAAAAACCCATGCTCTTTTAATTTTACTAGCATATCCAGTGACCAATCTATATTTTAAATGTTGTGTGTCTAACATTTTCATATCAATGGTGACCCATAGGCTCGATAGAAAATATTCTACCGACATCGATGCCTCCGTTCCATACACCAAATTGAACGGCATGTGATGAGTCAAGGTTTTACATGTAGTCTTATACGCCTATAGAATGTCAAGAATCTTTTTGTCCCAATCATCCCTATTGAATGAGCACACCATGGTTAATCCACGTTACAAAATCTTATTGAATGCCTTTGTTGTGTCGATAGCTCATGGATGATATGGCGTTGGTTTGTAGTGTTGGATCGTGAATTCCTTTACTAATGTAACCACTGCTCCAATAATAAAATGTTGACCTTAATCATTGGAGAGGTTTTACATGCATCCAAATCTTGTGATAAATATACTCAAAAATGAACTTGGCAGTCGTCTTCGCAAAGCAATATTGGGTTGGTGTAGCCTCTACCTAACATGTCAAATAATATGTGATAATGATTATATGCCAACACCTTAATATTGCATTGATGGATTAATAGGTCTAATAAAGTCCACTTCTTAGTGTTAAAATGGCTCCCCAACAACAATGGGTTGCAATGGAATTTCATCTCAAGCTGAGAAGTGTCCCATGCACTACTAGACATCACACCACTTTTCATATTATGCTATGTCTATAAACAAAGTTGGACACCATAACCCTATGCACACTACCTTCCACAAAATAACATTTTCCCTGTAGTGTCACCACCTTGGATATCATGGGTTTCCCACAGTATCATTGGTCACTCATGATCCAACACACATCTCCTTAGAATCCCCTTTGTCGCCAATTTATACAGCTACACTACTATTAACTAATAATTGTTTATGTATAACACTAGTTTCCTTCTCTGTCATCGATCATAATCCTCAAACCTTCAACCTAAACCAAGGAATTTGATTATCTCAATGAAGAATTCAAGAATTACCTCCATATGAAAGAGATCGACATCAGGCAATTCATAAATTATCCCCACAATTTCCCCATTTTGGAGCCATGAAAGATGGTCGAAGCCCCCACATTATACTTCCCTAGCTACGCTACCACTTCGAAATCAAACACTTGGAATAACAATATTCATCCATAGATATACCCCTCCAACACTAACTTGTTGACCAAATACTTCAATGTAGAGTGATATGCGAAAAGTTAAAATGAGTGGCCTATCAGATAATGTTTGAAATTCTAAAGCACATACACCATGGTCAATCCTTCTCACTCTGTGGTAGTGTAATTATGCTCAACCAATGATAATTTTTTACTTGTGAAATAGACTAGGTGATCCAGTGTGCCTTCCCCTGGTTGTGTTGGAACATTTCCTAATTCCATGAGAAATGGATCCACATGTACATGAAAAAGATTACTCTAATCTAAAAAAGTAGAATTGTAGTGGTTATTGTTTGTTGTTTTATTTTTACAAATCCCACTTCATAGATTGTTGTCCATATAAATGACAATCTCTTATGCAACAATTCCTCCATTTATGTTGTCAACTCGATATACCCCTTGATAATTTTGCAATAGTAGCATATGTTCCCTAATGTAGACTGCAGTAGACACATCCTCAGGCATATATAAATTGACAATTGTTGAGATCTTTTCAAGATTAACCAAGAAACCCTCTTTCTAGACAATATGCCCCAACAATACATCAACTGAGGTATAGAAGATGAACTTTTTAATATTCAAAGACAACTACGTCTATCAACACCTATCTAGAATCTATTTGAGCTTCACAACATGATCCTTTAGCATACTATATATTGTCTTATCATCCAAGTACACCTCAAAAAATTTATGAATGTATTCCTTTAATGCAACAACCACCACTTTGGAAAACATTGCAGGTGCATTCTTTAGTTTGAAGGGAATTATGTTGTAGGCATACAATCCCCATTCCATTCCATTCCAAACATAATTTTCTTCTTATCCTACTCTATTATCTAGATTTGATGATAGATTGAAAATCCATATGTAAAAGAGTAGGCCTCATTCTTTATGACTTTTTCTAATATCTTATCACTAAAGTGAGTTGGAAAAGGGTCATGTATGTAGACCTAGAAGTCAACACACACACATGAATTCCACCCATTTTATTTCCCTATATCATGATTATACTGATCCACTCAAACTTCTCTACTACAAAGATCAACCCAACATCCAACATTTTATCTATCTTTTGTTTCACATACTCCTAGTATGTGGGTTCATTCTATATGGTCTTTTCTTTGTCGTTCGAGCACCTGGCTTCAAGGAAATCTTATTTTCACCAAGTTTTCCAATGACATCTTTCATCTTAGTAAAATTTCGTGGAAATAGATCAATGTATTCACTAAGTAGAACTACAATCTCTATGATCATACGTTCATCCCAATAATCCCTAATCACAACCAATTTTGGTTCCTAATCGATGAAAATGTTAACTTGATTCATCCTCTATGGATCATGGTAATATATTAGTCTATTGGTGTCCCTTGTATCCTAGACAAGGTGGTCCTTCTATTTCATTGAACTACATATGCCAAAGTTCTTATGTGATGTCTATTTCTACGACGTTTGCTTCTATGGAAGCTGCTTGTATGGGGTTTGCTTCTATCAGGTCTATTTCCATGGATTTTGATTCTATGGAATTCACTTATATGTAACCCACACTCAAACATTGTAGGTGCTCCATCTACGGGAAATGTTGAATTACCCCTACATATGGTGTATCCTCCCCACATAATGAGAAAGTGTTGCAAAACCTTTCCTATAGTTTCAGTTGATCGTGCATATGCTTTTGCATTTCTTCTTGCACATACCAATTCTTTAGCAATGGCTCTAAGGTGTGCACAAATTTATGCATCCATTTCTAAATTGGAACATATTACATTGTCCATTGCACCTCACACATGCCTAACTGACTAAGAAGTTCTATTGAACTACAAAGAAAAGTAAAAATGGATGGAATTGGTGTTTGATGGTGAATCCCTAATGTTTGGCATGAAGTGAGTCTCCAATGCCTCTACCATGCCCTCCCAAGATTGCAACATTGTTAAGAACCAAATATCAATATAGCATAGAAAAACCTTAGAATAAGTACTCAACGCCTTGAAAAAGAGAGAAACTCAGATAATAAGCCTCTTCGAGGGGGCAACCTCCTTATGCCCACATAAATGTACAATTACAAGATGATTCAAAATGAAAATGTCTCCTTGTGACATATAGGAGACTAGGAGGTATAATTACAACTAATGGATAAATCCGACATAAATGAAATAACATTACCAATCTAATGACATGCCAATTAATGGGTAATGTGCGACTATTTAGGGATTAACATGCCCCTCTCCCTGAGACAAGTGTTTATGCATAGCAGCGAGGTAACTGGATGCTTATGTATAAAGAATCATCTTCCCAGTGGAATCTTGGTAGATGGACCCTCCATTTAATGAGATACTCTGAGATGGATCTATTCCTCGGTTGGCAAATTCTTGTGTCGGTGTGAGCCGAGGATCCAATATGATTTTTCCTTCCCTCCCTCAGAGTTCTAGAGTATAGTTTGAATTGGGATCTTGTACCTATAACCTTCTTTAAGCATGAAACATGGAAAAGGTGGTGTACTAAAGTGAAGATGTAGACAACTCCATTTTGTATGCCAGAGTACCAATCTTTGCAACACCTTATAAGGTCCATGGTACTTTGGTGATAATTTATTATCCTTCTTAGCTTACTTGAGGAATCTGTTGTTTGTATGGTTTGTAGTCTTAAAAAGCCCAATCCCTGCTTCAAAACTTCCTTCACTTCTGATGTTGATATGCTTGTTGTTTCATGCGATTTTTGTGCCATGGTCGGGTTGTCTTTTAAGAGTTGGAGAACTTTTTTGTTGGTGCTCGATGTGATCTTGCACTTTGCTTGAACCTTAGATTTTTTCTTTTTAGAGAAGTGAATTGGGAAGGAAGGTGGTATCCATAGAGTGCCATAAATGGGTGTCATTTTGTTGTAGTGAAAGGAAGTGTTATACCACCGATACGCCAAGGGTAACTATTTGAACCATTGTGTTTGTTTATCATAGGCAGAAGAAACGAAGGTAGCCTTCAGGACATTTGTTCACTATCTCGGTTGTCCATCAGTTGAGGATGATAGGATGAGCTATGAGCCAATTGGAGTACCCAAACAAGAAAATATGAACTTCTGTCAAAATGTCAGTGAGATGGGGATCTCTATCACTTCTGATAATCTTTGGGCTGCCATGTAGCTTTAGATTGTCTCCATGAATGTGGTGGAAGCTGTACTAGATTTGAAGGGATGAGAGAATTCAAAAAAGTGTGTATTACTTGAGTCAGGTCTATCAACAATCACCATGATGACACTCTTTCCTTTAGACCCATTTAACCCCTGTAATTGAAGTCCATGGAAACCTCCTCCCTGTGACTTGGGATGGATAATGGTTGTAAAAGAAGACACAGGGGTCTTAATTTTTTCCATATATTTTTGTTGGCAAATAGGCATTCTTCCACAAACCTTTGAACACATATTTTTAAGGCCATCCCAAAAATTCCTTCTTGACCCTATGGTAGGTTTTAAATCCAGTGCCCTCCTCTTTGGAGAGGTGTGCAATTCCAATAGTACCTTTTGTTTTGGTTAGGTTCTTACATAAATATAAGCGATCTTTTGTACCATAGTGAATCATTTTTCCATGTAAATGTATACGTTAATACTTTGAATCCCCTCTTAGCCTTTGAATTGAGAGTCCACACTTTTGATCATTTTCATCCCTTGCTTCTATTATCAATCGGGTTGGATGATAGAGATGCCTGGAAGAGCCTCAACATATTCATCCTTCCACGGGAGTGCATCTAACACAACATTTTCTTCCCTTTTTTTTATAGGCGATTTCAAATCATAGCAATATCTTGGTTACCCATTTTGTTGTTCTTGTGAAGATGATCTTTGTTCCACGAAGTATTTAAGACTATAATGATTTGTTTTTTTGACCTTGAGGTACCTACCTATTACATAGGGCATCATTTTTCAATGCATGTAGTATTGCCATCATTTCTTTCTCATAAATAGGTTTGTGTGGGGAGTCCTTTCCCTTGAGGTGGTCAACTTTCAAAATCCAGGGCCTTCCTTCTTGCATTAGGACATCCTCAATTCCATTTCTAGGGGCATCATTCCAAAATAAAGGTTTTTGTGAAGTGCAGAATTGGTCCAAGGAGCAGGAGCTTTGCACATCACCTCTTTAAGTTTGGGCAAAAGCTTTAGTTGCCTCTGGAGTCCATGAAAATGCATCCTTCTTAGTTAGTGTCATTAAAGGGTGTTGTTATTCTTCGCAATTATTCGAGACAAACTTGCGGTGAAGTAGCTTGTCAAATCCAACAATCCTCTAAGATTCTTGAATGTTTTTGGAATTCGGCCCAGATCATCGCGTGCTAATCTTTTTTAGGGTCTACCTTGACACCTCCATGAGATACAATGTGACCCAAATGCTCTCCTTCCTCCAAAGGAAACATTTGGATGGTTTGGCATATAGTTGTTTCTCCTTTAGTAGTTGTAGCACCTTGTCAACATGTGCATGATCCAAGACTTCATATGAATTAGTATATCATCAAAAATACTAACACAAATTTTTGAAGGAAGGGCTTGAAAATGGAATTCATCAACCAGGATGTGGAAGGTGCATTTGTAAGACCAAGGCATGACAAAACTCATAATGGCCTTCATGAGTTCGGAATGTTGTTTTTTGGATATCTTCTTCCTTCATTCTAATCGATATTACCATGAGCGAAGATCCAACTTTGTGAAAGCGATTGCTCCATGTAGCTCATCTAACAATTCATCAATGGCAGAGATAGAACTTATCTTTAATAGTGATCTTGTTGGGCTCTCTATAATCACGGACACATGCATGCATGAGCCATCTTTCTTGAATACCATTACCACGGTTACCAAAGTAAGAACTTTGGCTAGGTCTAATAATGCCGATACTCTAACATTTTCTTCAACCATGCTGGCTCAATTTCACTCTTTTGGGCATAAGGGTTATCTGTATGGCTGATGTTAGGAGAACACTCTAGGAATTAGGTGAATATCATGATCATGATTTTGAGTGGGTGGAAGACCTTTGGGAATATCTTCAAATACTGGAATGCTTATCAATGATCCCTTGGAGATCTAGAGGAATAGATGGCTTAGATGTTTGAACATATAGTGAGCATAGTTGTGGAATAACACCTTGATTGCCTTTTTTCAATAATTTTTGTCGTACCATTGGGCTTATCACCTTCTTGGGTTTCCTTGTGATACCTCTTAGCTCAATTTATTTTCCTTCCAATGAAAAGTTCTTGAAAATTAAAGAGACGGTTTCTAATGATTGTAACGATTGGATTCCTAGTATAACATCGGCACCACCCATGGGTATAGCAATCATTTAGACTATTCATTACATATTCCCCTATAGTAAGATTGATCTTATTGCATTTCGAGCAATTGATAGTTCCTCCATCTGCAATCATTACTTGAAACTATGGTGTTGGATATACAAAGCAATTGAGATCTTTGGCTAATTGATTAGTGAATGAAATTATGAGTACTACCCTCAATTGGGACTATTACTGTTCTTTTGATATATCCTTCGATCTTGAGGGTTTGAGGAGTGCTAATTCGATGATACATTACATGATATGCGTGGGAGTCAACTCTTTAGACGGAATTGCTTTTACGTTTTTATCTTGAGATGGTTTTGCTTTTTCATGTTCTTGTTCTTCTTCATAACTACAATCTATGTAGAATAATTTCTTTACCATGCACACTTATGTCCCTTACTATACTTGTTGTCTAGATTAAAGCATAAACCTTGCTTTTCTTTCCTCCAATTGTTGAGGTGTCGACCTTGTAGGTTGAAGTGTTTAGAAGAAGGAGCATTATTCTCTTTATAGATGTGGGATTGGTCCTTCTAGTAGCCATAATACATATTTTTTACTTTCAACATTTCTTGCCACCCTAAATGCATTCTCCAATGGTTGGGTTCCCAAAGGCTTGAACCTCATGTTGAATGTTATCTCTTAAAGTTCCTATGAATACATCAATCAAGTGTTCATCTAGAGATATATGTTACCTTTATATTCAATCTTTGGAGTTCTCAATGCGATCACATGCTTGAACCCTTTTGCTTGAGATTTATCGAGGTGGCTAAAGAAGGTATTACTCCTTAGCATCCTCATGAGTGTGCTATCATTTCTTCCATGAAAATTGTGTCCAAGTGGCCAGTGATTTACGAGAACAAAACCATCTATACCATACAAAATTGATTGGGTTCTAAATATAAAGCTTGATTCATACCTTTTATGTATGTGGAACACATTATGTAGATCAAAGAATTTCTCCATCGGAAGTATCCATGTGATAGGGTCCTTGTCATCAAACTTGCGCATGCTCGCATCTCAGGGCGTGGTTGGTCTTCAACCCCAAGTTAGAGTTTCTCCATTCTTGATTCACCTTCTGTGTCCTCGTCTTGAATTTCATGGGATACATTTCACTTCAGGTGTCCTCTCTATTATAGAAAATTTTCAATCCTTCCATGATCTCCTCTTTTAAACGATCCATCTGGTATTTATTGCCTCCAACTTAGCTAATCTCTTGTAGTTCATCTTTTATTCTTGTCTTCTTTTGTAAATCATTTATGTCCTATGCATTTCTTCCGTTCATGAGAGAGTCCAATTAGGATTTTACGGAGGCCTATTTGGTGTAGAAGTTCCCTTTTTGGGTGGCATGTTGGCCGAATATCACTTTGAACCTTGATTTTGGGGTGGTTATGCTAGAACGAATACTCTTATGTTTTATTTCCAAAGTTTGATATACGGGTATGAAACTTTCTTTTCAGTTCTCTAATATTTCTTCTGCCAATGCCATAGGTCTGATCCAAATTGGATGTGCCAATTGGAATTTACGATAAATTCCCCATAATTTTTTGATTTTTGGCCTTTCCAAGTTATCTCACTTTTATAGTGTGCCCAGCACAAAATAAATGATATAAAATTATGAAACTCATTACCAAAAAATACTAAAAGATCCATATCCAATGAAACCAGTCTCACTCAGATTTGGATACTCTAGGAAGAAGTTATGATTGTTTACACGGAACACCTTCTTGAGACTAGTCCAATAGAACTAGTCGGATACCCTATCTTCCACAGGGTGTATCTACAAGTTAAGATGACCCAAAGAGATGAAATTTTACCACATATACCTGCAATTTACGTGAATAGCCTTTGTATTTCGTAGTGCGAAGCGTTATAGAAAATTTTATAGCAAAAATTTTTCTACAATGGAGAATCGTTAGGGATGATTCGAGAACCCTATCTTTTACTTGCCGAGTTTGTATCTCCGAAAGTATAAGACCTCGGGTGTTGAATTTTTAACCCAATGTACCATGATCTGTCTACTAAATATTCTACAATTAGTTCCTTCTGAAAGTTTGTACAAAAAATTTATGTCGAAAATTCCAAGTTGTTTCAGATGTAGTAGTGAAACCCAAGACCTTGAGCTCTTATACCATATATTAGAACCAAATATCAATATAGCATAGAAAAACCTGGGAATAGGTACTCAATGCCTTGAAAAGAGAGAAAATCAGATAATAGCCTCTTGAGGGAAACCTCTTTATGCCACATAAATGTACAATTACAAGATGATTCAAATGAAAATGTCTCCTTGAGTATATATAGGAGACTAGGAATTATGGTAACTAATGGACTAAGCCGACATAAATAAAAATAACATTACTAATATAATATGCCTAATTAAGGGGTAATGAGCCACTATTTAGGGCTTAGCTCATTTCCCACTCTTGCTTGGGTTCTACCACCTACTCAAGGGGTCTTTGTTAAAGTGATATTCATTGTTGCAATCCTCTATGCTAGCACAATCTATTCTTCCACTTGTTCCACAAATTCGACTGCATCTATCATGCCATCAAACTTCAGTGGGTCTTTCAACTTTGTGCCAATCCACTTGTATACTCACAACATTGTTCATTTATGTGTGGACTACTCATAGTATCCATTCTACGATTGATTAAAGGCAGCTTCTAAATATGTGGAAAAAGAGCACACATTAAACTTGACCTACATTCTCCATCTATTCAAAAAAAAATTGTAATCCTCTTGGTGACAAATAGTAAGATTATACAATTGACTGGGGCAACCTCATCCAAAACCTCTTCCATTGGTTCCATAAAGCGCTCACCTAGAGTTGGATCTAAAGGTTGACTGACTTTGTAGTCTTCTTTCTCAAATGACATTCATCGATGTTTCATCTTCAAAATGGAACCAGTATCAAACACCCAATTGATTCTCAACACTATAAGGTAGGGATCCTCATCATCAGAAAATATGACAATGACTTGAAATATATATATATGGTCCTTAACCCCATATATATTAACCTCAATTTGTTCTAGCTCATCAATTGGAAAAATATGCAATTGGTCGACCAACAACAACTGAAAATGGAACCAGTATCAAACACCCAATTGATTCTCAACACTATAAGGTAGGGATCCTCATCATCAAATATATCAATGACTTGAAAATATATATATATAGTCCTTAACCCCATATATATTAACCTCAATTTGTTCTAGCTCATCAATTGGAAAAATATGCAATTGGTCGACCAACAACAACTGCATCAACAAGTAATGTAATCTAGGTCACATTATTAAATCATAGGACTTCTTGGGAAATATGTTCACATCTAATCCTAGATCAAGCATGTCCTCTTGTACCTCATATCCTCCAATTAATGCATTTAGATGGAATTATTTCATCGATTTTCTCATTTTCCCCCAATGTAGGGGTCGATTAACTGCCTCGATGGGTGATCCCATAACCTATAGAAGTACCTCCTTTAGATTTATTGTAGATTGATCATCTTCTAGAATATACATGAATGTATTCACCCATCATTCGACTTCATCTTTAGTTGACTATGTTGGCGACGGAAGTCACTCCTGGATTGCAGCAGGAGCAGAGCCCAACGCCCATCAATTTTTTATGTCATGGTAGTTTTTAATGGGTGATCAAATGGGTAGAGACTTGGGAAGATATCACTCAAACTCAGGGACTGGGTTCGGCATGCGAGGAACAAAGGAGGTCTTGATCTAACTTTAGTCAGTGAGTTGATTTGAAAATGAGCAGGTTGAAGACTTGGTGAGGGGAGTGGACAAACTACCTTAGGAAACAGGCCTTTCAGTAATTTGTAGAATAAAAACTCTGAATGTGAGATCCTCTGGTTCAGAGCTACGAGGAACTGAGAGGGGGGACTTGACTGGATTCTCCAATTCCAAGTCGTTTAGCGCTAAGAAAATCACAGGGACCGATTAGAAACAGTGCAACTGTTACAGTGATCAAACTCTACATCATCCTATAACAGTTACCGCTCGACTGGATTCTCCAATTCTGGGTCGTTCTAACATAGTGTAAACAAAGACGCGAAAGAAAAATTGACATTCATAAGACAAGAAGTCTCAAGAGTCCAAACATAACCAGGAAAATAGTGCTTCATTAAATTTTACCACTGGGAGCCTTGCTCAACCATCGATCTCCTACAAAATACAAAGACTGAGTTTATATACTTAGAGAAAATCACCTAACATCGGCGTGCTCAGTTATCCAGGCTTGGTGTCCCTTCAGCCAAATCGGACGGGTATTCTTTGTCAGACGCCACCTTAACTGTGCATGGCTCCTGCAAGGGGAGTAGCTCAGCCATTAAGTGATGAGCTAGCGTGTGCAGACTTCCTCCGGTTGGTCGAGGACTTGGCATGGTTTCTTTAGAAGAATGAGCACACAGGACCCTCTCGAGCAGACCACTTGCCAGATTATCCATACTTCGCACTAAATGCCTGAGGAGAGGTTTCAACCACCCCTTCTCAGCTTCATTTACTTCAGGCGAAAACCAGGATCGAGGTCGGATCAGATGACGATGGAGATCACGATGATCCTTTCGGCGACTAGACTCGATGCCTTCGACCCCTTTTTACACAGCTCCTTTCTTTCCCAAGTGACCACAGGCCGCGACCCTGTGTCTATTCCCAAAACGATTTCGGCATTCACAAATGGAAGGAGTTAATCCTTGCTTATTCACATCTGTGATGAGAGAAACGCCGAGATGGCCTAATTGGGTGCCACGCGCCCCTCTCAGATCTGATGGTTCTGAACCTACTCGGTGATGCTGTGGGCCCGGGTCCTGGACACTTTCGGCATTTCGGGATTTGAGGTTTCAAAATGTGAAAAGATGACGAGCGCTTACCCCTCGAACTCCCGAATGCCGACATGGCATGGGTGCACACCGTGTGTCCCTAAGATGTATGGTCGAGATAGCATTCGCTATTTAGAAGGGGATTCTTTCGATCCCAGGCTTTCTTGATGTGACCTGGTGCTAGGATCGTGGGCTTGGCTCCAAAGGTGCTTTCGGTGTTTCGTCGATCGGCGATTTCAGCTGTAAAGAACGAGAAGCTCTTCGTTTCCTGAAACACCGATCCTCGATACACCGACTAACTGCCACCTGTCTCAACTGGATCGGATGACCCAGATTTTCATTGAACTATTGGCGCTATCCTTCGTGCTAAAACCCAGGCAACTTGGCAGCCCTGAAATCCCGATGCATGTCGATCAGTTTTGTAGGTGGATCTCGGCCACTGACATCAAAACTTCGCCCGCTCACTTGACTTGTGATCGGCAAAGAGATTCTCCCTCGTTGCGTTGGGGCGCTTCCCGTGTAACCTGCAGACATAGGTATTTTTTAGCCCAAGACAAATAATGTCGTTAACAGACTATATTGGTAAGCTCATGCATATGTTTGGTGGTTGGATTATGGATAGAAATATTTCCACTTCCATAGAACTGACATTTTTCTCACAAATATCTTCCCACGTTACTTCTACCATGTCACATACAATTCATTTCTCTAGAGTTGGATCAAATGTTAGGGCTTTTGGTGAAACCCTATGGATAGGTCCTTGATCCATGGCGCTTGCATCTGCTCCTATCTTGACCCCACTCTCAGTGATGATACTTATACATGTACATTTGTGACCCACCAAATTGCCACCAAGGATCCATGACTTTGAATTGACCATGTTCGCACCATGCGGCCTCCTATCTTGTGTCTCCCACTTCTCAATCAACTCTAGACAATCCTCAATGTTATGCTCGGTCATTCAGTAGTGTCATAGTGAGGCTAAATATAAGTGGGAACAATGTACCCCGCCTCATTATATTTGTAACACTATGACAAAGGACGATTCACACCATTCCTTAGTAGTCAATTATCCTAGTTTTGATTATGCGCTCTGTTCCCGACCCTAGTTGACTCTATTGCAAAAAGATTATTCTCAAATTTCTTGGTGAGCATAGATAATATGATTAAGTCATGTGTGTTGAGGAAAAGATATGAAGTGATCTTACTCAAGCATTTTCAAATTTTGCTTGGCTAAAGCAAAATAGACGGGAATATCACCCTAAGTTTATAGCCATCAAAAATAAAATCCTAATTCACAAGTATTGATTACAAGAGCTTAGGCTAGTCTTTTTTATATATAAAAGCTTGTTGGAAAATTCATTTTAATGTGATTTTTTGAATATAATGGTTGCTAAAATAAAGGTAGAGACAGAAGTAAAGACACCAAGATGATAATCAAGACAAATGAGACATAAAGCAATCCTTTATTTCATTCCAATTCACCAAAGAGTCATTCTTTTTACAAAATTTCATGCAGAAATTTCGAACCAAAGTCAAACTTAGACATCCCTGATGGAACATACAAAAGGACCTCTAACAGAAAATAAAAAACTGAACTCTAAAATTTGGATCAGGTTGCCACAGATTGTTGCCCACTCAACTCTGCACAATAGCCTTTGTCAGTCATGAAAACTAATTCACAAACAGACAAGTCTACACAGACTATCAAAGATAGATCAACAACTCTGAAAAACAAGTGCCTGAATTATTTAATTCAGCCCTGAATCTTGTTGTCTACAATAAGGCCCTGCTATTATAAAAAAGAATTAGGCTTGTGATAAATTAAGGAATGAATGAAAACTAAACAATCTCAACATAATCTCAAAGAGAAAACCTTAATATGCTTCTCCTTCTATCCTCCTCTTGTTCCTCCCTTTACTTTTGCCTTTAAGCAAATTAGAAATGGTTGAAGTAGTTGAACTACCTCATTAGTTAAGTTAACTAAAGACTCAACCAACTTTTTAGTTAGGGGGAAAGGTAATAATCATAATAAGGGTTATAAATAAATAATAACTAGTAGGTGGGACCCCGTGTGACTCCCTTTAGCTTCTTAACAATCATAACATAAATAGTTAATTAAGCAAAACACCCCTCCTTGTGACTTCCATCGTCACATTAACATTTGACAATTTAGCTCATTGATATTTGAAATTATTTTCAAAAAATATATTACTCATATATCCAAAGAAAACATGTTGTCCAAAACTTTTGAAGTCAACTGTCATCAACAATAAATAACATAAAAACTCAAAA
>SNQJ01S0105688.1:0-10278 GCA_010110895.2 Picea sitchensis | reverse complement strand
TTTCTTCTCATTTATCCATTTAATATCTTAAAACAATTCCCAAATGAATAAACAGACATGTATTTCCACTTTGTTCAGCATCAAAATCAACCACCTTCCATCAACACAGACATAAAAGCATGCCCCATTTTATCCTTCAAATCCATTTAACAATCAAATCGTAATGAGACTATATCTCCACTGCACCCATGCCTATCTCTGTTGAGATGTATGATATTCATTAAACATACATAATTGGCATTCAAACACAATGATCCATATTTTAATTGCAAACATCTTGAGTTGTCATTAAACACTCAGACAACAATCGCCATTTCCATTCATAGACACTGTGGGGTACGCAGACCACTCAACAAAATGTGAGATCATTTCTATGATTGACATGACTACTATTTTGAGTCTGAGCATCCACAATGTTGGGCTATCAATCCAATACAACGAGGCAGCAACAGTATGCCCGATCTCGTCTCACAAACTGATATAAACAAAACCATATTGTTTAAAAACCTGTGACCCTCTCTGAAGGTGCAATCGAAATAATACTCATAACATATACAGTGGATGGCCATGCCATGATTACCACAATTTCAATAGTTCCATTCAACAATTTAAACATCAGTCACATCAATCATTAACTCAACTATCATGTTGTAGGAATTCCACACATACCCACTCATCGCGCACGAAACAATGTTGTGACTTAATCAATTAAAAATAGGGTTGGGTTATCAATTCAATAATCCCAGTGTAAAAGACAACGACTTTATATTTGATTTAACCAATCATCCAATTAACCATGTTGAGCTTATTCATTTGATTATAATAACAAAAGCAGTGACTAGATACCAAAACCAACACCACTGTCAACATAATCAACGGGGCGAGCCATTAATCAAACCATGTCAACAACACACTATCAATCCATAAAAAACAACAGTATACCTGACAGGTTGTAACGGTCCCCCCCATCAACACTCAGGCTTGATAAATCAAGGGTTTTCTTTGTGGACCAAAACATGGAGATTAGAGTCGACTCCTCTCATTAGTGAAAACCTCTGAGACCAACGATGCACACACAGGGTATACCACAATTGACTTCGGACAGGGTGACAATTCCCATGATAGGAGAGACTATGAACAGAGGAGAAAGGCTCCATTTTGGCCTTGTAACAATACTTAACACATGCAGGGTATAACCCTCATGGCTCTCCCAGCCAACCAACTAACAACACTAAGATGAAACAGAGTCGAGAAGAAGCAATATAACCCATTGTGCAACCCTTAGTAGCATGAACAACCCATACCCAAGCGAAACAATGTGCAGTGACTGAAGGCGTTTCAAAACAGTAAACCCCATAACAGCCAAAGACTGGGTGTGGTGATATGAATGCACGAAGACAACCAACCACTCTAGACCAAATGAAACCCTCCAACTAAAACCAGTAAGGATGACAGAGAGCCTTTATGGCTGCTAACACTCAGAATGACCAATAAAACTGTGACTTCAAACATTATTGCAGTGAAAACCACCAACGATTCATTCCAAAAATATCACAAATTTACACAGTTACCATTATTAAGGAAAGCACAAACCCATACATCTGAGCCAATATCTATTTCATAACCAGAGTAGATTCATGGATGGAAAAAAGGCATACTTGTAACCAAAAGCACCTTAAAACGCAAGTTGGTCGAGCGGTTCTTCCTCTGCTTGAAAGTTGAAGCCTAACCACATCAAACACAGTTGAACAATAGCCTGACTAGGGTGGCGGCCAGTTGAAGGAGTAAAGGTTATGTGCAGTAAACGCACGTCACCTCCACCCTTTGTTCATTCAATTCCTCACTACACGCCAGCCCATTAATCCATTAACCATTCAATTAAATCATGCATTGGAATTAGCATCTATCACTTGTCAAACGCGCCACACACATCATGCATTACCATTTCCAACTATACGATAATGTATATTAACCATGTCTTTGAATAACTCAATAAATCGCATATCTATTAAATTGTTAGCTAGGATTATCAACGATCATTTCAATTTCAATGCATGTAGAGTAGTATATTACCATAGTCTAGTTCCTTCCTTTTGCATTTTGTTACATTGCTTTTATTTCCTTCCCACCGCTCTTATATATTAATACTAACATGTCTCTTGTGCAGGTGTCCCAGTAATGGATCCAAGAACAGATAGCAATGATAACAATGGATAACATAGGCCATCATAACATAAAATTTGAGCCTAGAGCAGCAGAAAAAACACATAACATGCCTTATCCATCACCCAGTTGTCACAATTAGAACCAACACATAATAGGCCTTATCCATCACCAATAAAACCGAGATTTCATCAACCATGTAAGCAGTGTCGAACAATAGCATAAACATGAAATAAGAACCAGATCTGATCTCCCAATCTACAAGGGGGTCCCACCTACTACTATTATTTATCTTGTTAGCTTATAATAATAGGCTATAGCAATACTTTGTGAGAAAAACCTCGTTGCGATTTTAATCGTCAACACTATGCATAGTGAATGTTTACCTTACAAAAGTCACAATGTATTACCATTGTAGTGCTACTATACTTTTGTAACAATAGGTAATGATGGGGATCAAGTCTAGGATTCCTACATATTTCATAGAGTCTAACATTTCTCTTTCTCGACATATTGCCCACAAACTTATATGTATTCCCTTCAAACTATTGTTTATGGCCATTTATTTGACCATGCAAAAAATTAAGGGAGAGAAGTATCTTCCTATCGAACAACCCTTAAGGGTATCAATACTTCAAATTAATGGTAATCAAGAATCCTCAATCATGTTCAAAATCATAGGAACACCAAATGAGTGGGATCCTTGAAATGAATACGTACTCGATTTTTGTGATAGGTGGATTTTGATTGATCGAAAATGTTGGATTAGACACTATCATGACATATCTATTGGCCATGGGAAATCATTTCACATGTGGCCTTCTATTTTACATAGCATGCACCACATTATTCCCTTTCCATTTGTTTTCCCTTCGTCGACTCTTAATATTCTTAAATAGAGTGGTCAATTGGTACTAGAATTGCAATAACATCCTTGGAACCAACCCTACAGCTAAAGCTTTAGCCAATCCATTGATAAAATCCAACTACATCGTGAATTCTATTTCTTCTTGTTGTGTCAACAACCATTGTTGTAGTAATGATGTCTATAGGTGAGGTAACAAACCCCCAATAAACCATTCCTTGAATTGCGCCTTCTGGATGGTGCAACTTAACCATCTCATCAAGTCTCAGAACTGTTAATAATTCTCCCAGATGGTTTCTCCAACCTTTTGATTGATTTTCTTCAACTTTTTAATGTTATGTTTTTCTAACTTCGACTTTTGTAAGTCCTTCAGGAAGTTTACACTTAGGTGACCCAAAGTCGTATAGTGGGAGCACTAAACTCACACTTCATATACCATTACAACACCCTTCMTCACAACATCATTTGGAATCCCACCAATCTTGTTGCATTTGAGAGTCTTCGTGTGTTCTAGATGGCATCATAGAKAAACTAGTGGTACTCTATGTCTTCATCACCTCTGTAATGAAACAAAGGAAATGGTAGAGATGGCTCATTCGATTGTGTTGTTGTCATTTTCTAGTGACTTTGAACTAACACAAATCCTTGGGGTCATGGTTGTTGTACAACCATTGGTGCTTCTATCACAACACTCACATAACTAAAAAATATTGAAGACGAATTTGGATTCCTTTTAGTGGTCACACTTATGTTGTTTAATGCTACTATAACATGGGTACTAAAGATACTAATCAAACACACACTTACACTCTATGCAATAATGGTTATGGGATCTTGATAAAATTAAAAAGATATAGGGGCTAGGATGTAGGAGGATTGACTTCATTGCCATTTCGATTTGTTTCCTCGATGAAATGGCTTTCTGCAAGGTTTGAATGCGAGAATTACATAAACTCGAAAGAATCTTCCAATGCCCCTCCTTAATGATCTTCCATGACTTCCACCATGCCATTCAAGTTAGCAAGCTAGACCAATGTCTTTTTGCCTGCATTCCAAGCATCTATGTCCCATGTGTTGTCATGCATGTGACATATTAGTTCCTCGAGAGTTCCTTCCACCTATGCAAACTCTTGACTTCTCTGCATCAACACACTTTCTTAATGATCTCTTTGGGGATAGCCAAAGCTCCTTCATGCTTCTCTAGTCCTTTTCATAGTTACACACTCCAGATACACCATAGGACCATCTCTTTCCCTTAACAACTCTTGCCTGGCGCAAATATTTTCCCTTTCTTCTTGGCACTAGTGCTCGACTATCTTCACTATCACTTTTTCCATTCTCTTTCAAAAATCACTACCTTTACCATCATTGTTCCTTCAAGCATCTTATGACCTCAATTTTCCATCAATTCTTCCTACTATTCCACCCCCCCGCGTAGGGATTATACTCTCGTCTTAATGGGACATGGTAACATACCCTATTCCACCATTGATATTTTCATCCACACCCGTATTTTTTCAATCAATCCTCTACGGGATCTATCCTTAAAGAATTCCAATTCCTCAGTCAATGATTGATGACATTCTATTGTGAACTCCAAAACATATCCTTCCACAACACCTTTATACCAAATATCAATACTTGGGTCAATTTATGGTCATAGAATTGGATTTTTAGTAAGTTCTCAATGATCCACTCAACTCTTGACTATGTAAGTCAACGCGATGCTTCTCTATGAGTCTTTACAACCATTCATGCGAGTTTGCTAAGAATTATGCTCATAAAATCTCATGCAAGCACTCAAAGAGGTATTTGTCTTTAAATCTTGCAACATATATCCTACATAAGCACTTTCTTGACATACAAACTTGTGAATTCGTTCTTCCAAACAACCTTAAATCTCAGCCCTCATTAGCCTCCACCGCATCTTTGTTACTCTACATTGGTTAAGGTCTCGACAACTAAATCATGTTGTTGGATTTGTGACAAACCCAAGGTCTACAAAAGGTGTCCAATGTAGGCCTATAGTATTCTAGTATGCCAACATATTCAACTTTCCAAAGGAAAGAGGTCTCACCTTAAACCTGCATGATAATAACTAATTCAGTAATGTGTAGAATATTAAAGATTTAGTTGGGGTGTGTATTCCATTAGTTAATCTTTAGTCACATTCACTCAAGCTGAAAAAATCCAATTCATGTATTGTAAAGATAACGACATATAGATCATCAAGGCATATCACACACACATAGTATACATAAGCATAACATTTCTCCATTATATTAGTATATTAAACATTACATAACAAGTCATGCGTAGAACTCATAGAACCTCTCCCTTTTACATAACAATTCCCATATATATAGGCAATTGGAGTGGTTACAAAAGATTACATAATATATTGTGGAACTTTCCTACTGTAACCCACTCGTACAAAAGGATATGCACCTTTAGAAACATGAACAAAGTGTCGAAGATGGTTCCTTGGAATCCACATACTCAAGTTTTTGTGGTTCCACATACTTAGGCTTATGCTACTTTTGGTCCTCTGTGGACTCATCTTCTATTGATTTTGTTTATGCACCAGTACTTTGACAAAATTAGGACACAACATTCAATGTGTCGGATTTCCTAACAAACACCTTGAATTTCTCAACATACAATGTTTTAATTTATTTATGATCACCTAATTTTGAATGGGCATTTTCCTTGATCTATAAACTGTCATGGATATTCCACTAGAACAGTTTGTCACAACAAACCTTATAATGTAATGAAATGTTAGATTATGTATATTACTTTCTTAGATCCCATGTTATTGTTTACTACCTTATTGCTTAAATTATGAAACAACTGGATTATGAAGATGAAAGAAATGAGCAATAACATGCCATCCACACACAAATGAAAAAAAGATATATCTTGGGGAACCCAATACATGAGAAAACCCAACTAGAATGTGAGGCTCTTTTCTTCAATTATGGAAATGAAAATACAAAGAAAGAGGCATTGATTGTGGAGTTGTCTTTGACATCGAGGTCTATATGGTTGCTACAGAATATTTCCCTCCTCTGTTATTGTAACGTCCCCGGCCAACACGAAGACCGGGTAATGCTACCACCCCAGGAATTTATAGCTTATATGATATATATGCATTTTAATGAATTTAACACATTTAAACATAGAGTTACTGCCATCATACAGACTAAAATAGAATTAACAGCAATGGAATACATGCAATGGAATACATGAAAACATACAAGCATCACAAAAAATGCATAAAATACATAATTAAGCACAGCAATGATAATAATCTTTTATCTGGAGTAAATCCACCAACTGCATGCAAACCTTCCACGAACCTCCCAGCCTTAGACCGCGCTACTCATCACTCTCAGCAGTAGGTCACCCCCGAGCTAGGACTAAACTCCATCGGGCAAGGTAATTCTAGGCTTGGCAAGGACAACAAGGAAGTTGCAAAAAGCATTAGGAAGGATTTTTTATCCCAGGAGCCACTTACGCCCACAGCTCACAGACCCTCATTCCCCACACGCCCGCTCCACCCTAGGAGAGTACACCTTCACTACTACAAGTCCATCGGCCAGTACACCTCCCTTACCTTGGGATTCAACAACAGGTTGGACAAGAAGTCTCGGAGTATTGTAGCTGCTATGGGACTCCCCTCCAGGAGAACTCACTTACCAGCAGACTCTCTCACCTGGGAGAGCTGCTCACAGACCTGACGACCTGCTTCTTCAATTCAGCTCCTAAGCAATACTGCAACAACATTCAGCTAGCATACAAGTGACAGCAGCAACAGGAAATGGTTATGGACACCGAAAATGGCAATAGCCTAACGCTAAGACACATCACAACTCAAGCAAAAACAAGGAAGCAACCCCAAACGGTTAAGGCACGAACTCAGATTTTTAGTGTGGATAAACCTGGGTTCACAGGACACACAGGTTGGCTTTTCCCTCCCCGACTGGTTTCTCAAATGTGCGAGGTTATGCAGAGAGCAGACGCAGAGGCCCCAACGGGTTAGACGATGGATGGGAAATGGCAAGCGAACCCCCTTCCCGTGAGCGTTTTTCTCAACTGTGCATAGGTAACCATAGGTCGACGTATGAGGCCAACGAGTTCAAGCAGAGGATGGAAGAATGGCAGACAAACTCAGCCGGAGGATGGTAGAATGACTCCCGAACCCCCAACTCAACTGATGCTTCAACTCTTAACTGCATGAGCCCAGGTTGACACTTGTCTTCCTGGAGCTCCATGCACTCCATTTAGCCTACGTCCCACTTTCCAGAAACTTAGGATAACAAAAACATATCATGTTCACCTTAGTCTTCGGGAAATAATATTAAAATATTATTCCTCTAGAGGTAAGCCCCCTAGCTTAGCCCCTAGGCCCAAATACTTAGCCCCCCCTTCCTTACCCTACCTAGTGGAGCTTAGTCCCCCATAAATCTTCTTCATGGTCGGTCTACACGCAATAGTGTTTATATTTTTATTAATGTTTTGCATAATTACATATACAAAAATCAGGCTCATTGGCCTTGGCATCTAGCTCACCAGCCTAATAAACACATAAGTCTTTCATCTTATAACCACTTGGCTCACCAGCCTATAAGCAAGATTACAATTCAGAAGGGGCTTGGCCTTGGGGTAGTACAATCCCCTCCCCTTATTTTTGCACTGTCCTCAATGCAACTTATTTACAAAACAACAACAAGATTTCTAAAATCTTCAAAAAGATGTGGGTACTCTGCCCGCATAGCATCTTCATGTTCCCATGTTGCGTCCTCAGGACTGTACCAGGTCCGCTGGACTTTTACAATCCCTATGGATCGATTCCAGAGCTGCTTGCTTTTCGATCCAATATACGCACCGAATGCACCTACAAGACGCCTTATTGCTCCACCTGAATCACATTCCAATCGATTACATGATTAGCATCAGGTATATATTTCTTAAGCAATGAAATATGAAACACATTATGTACAGTCATGGATGCAGGAAATAAAAGCATATATGCAACTAGTCCAATCCTTTGTAATATTTCAAACGGTCCACAAAATATGGTTGCCAACTTGGAACAGTTTCCCAGCTTCAGGGAACTTTTGTTAGCTTTCACTTTTAGGAAAACATGCTCTCCCACTTTAAACTCTTTGTGGGTTCGTTTCTTATCATCATAAATCTTCTACATGTCTTGGGCACCTTTCAAATTCAGCTTAATCTTCAGCATTTGTTCTTCCATTTCCTTGAGCAACTCTGGCCCGACCACTGCTCTATCAGCTGGGTTATCCCAGCTCACTGGAGTGTTTCACTTTCTGTCATAAAGTGCTTCAAACGTGCTCATCTTCAGTGATGCTTGATACCCATTGTTGTAGGTGAATTCTACCAAGTGTAGGTAGTCTTCCCATTTAGACTATTTGTCCATCACATACATCCTTAGCATGTCTTCTATCACTTGGTTCACCCTCTATGTCTGCCCATCAGATTCAGGATGATAAGTAGTGTTGAAGTTCAGATTCGTTTTGAACCCCATGAATAACCCTTTTCGGAACTTTGAGGTGAATTTTGGGTATCTGTCAAACACAATTGTCTCGGGAAAACCGTGCAATCATTCTATTTCTCTCATAAATATATCAGCAACATTAGTTTCCTTGTGAGTAGTCTTTAATGGAATAAAATGGGCAACTTTTATAAGCTTGTTCACCACCACCATGATTGAATCATGTTCCTTGTCGGTCCTAGGCAATCCTGTGATGAAATCCATTGTCACTACCTCCCACTTCCACTCAGGAATGGTTAAAGGTTGTAGCAACTCGGCTGGGTGCCTATGCTCAGCTTTGACCTTCTTCCATTCCATACATCTGTCGATGTATTCTGCAATTTATTTCTTCATACCTAGCCAAAAGTAATGGCTCTTGACTGCTACCACAGTTTTTTGATATCCAGGGTGCCCGACATAAGGCACATTATGCATTTCATTCAAAATCATAAGTTTCAAGTCCTAGACATTAGGTACATAAATTATGTTCTTGTACAGAAGTATTCCATCGGCCTCTAATTTATAATTTTCCACTTTTTGTAGCATCTCACCATGTTGTAGCTTTGCTACCAACTCCATGTACTACAAATCTGCATTTGTAGCTTCCAAAATTCTGCCCTTAATGTCAGTTTGGTACATGTTAATGGTTGCAGCATGTAATTCATGCACTCTCCTACTGAGTGAATCAGCCACTTTGTTCTCCTTTCCTTTGATATGCTTGATATCAAAGTCATACTCACAAAGGAATTATAATCACCTACACTGCCTAGCTTTCAAAGTTGGTTGATCAAACAAATACTTCAGACCGTTATGGTCTGTCCTCAGTTTGAACCTCCTTCCCATGAGGTAATGCCTCCATTTCCTTAGAGCGTGTACTATGGTTTCCAACTCCAAATCATGATTTGCATAGTTATTTTCATGCTCTTTCAATTTCCTGGACTCATAACATATTATAAATCCATTTTGGCTGAGGACTCCTCCCATTCCTTCTTTGCATGCATCTGTGCACACTACGAAATATTCATTCGAATCTGCAATCCTCAGGATTGGAGCATCGGTTAACAGCTGCTTCAATCACTGGAAGCTTCTCTCACATTCTTTTGTCCAATGAAACTTCTTCTCCTTCCTTTGTAAGGAAGTGATAGGGTGAGCTATCCTTGAGAACCCTGCAATAAACCTTCAATAATAGCCAGCTAGAACCATAAAGGATCTTACTTCTGTCACATTCTTAGGCACTGACCATTCTCTAATGGCCTCAATCCTCTCAGGATCCATGACTATGCCATCCTTTGAAATGATATGCCCCAAGTAGTGGATATGCTTTTGATCAAATGAGCACTTTCTCAATTTGGCATAAAGTTGGTGCTCTCTTAACACCCACAACACCATCATCAAATGTTGTTCATGCTCTTCCTCCGACTTGGAATACACCAGGACGCCATCCAAAAAGACTATGACAAACCTGTCCAGATAGTCCCTGAATACACCATTCATTAGGCACATAAAAACAGCAACCACATTCGACAACCCAAATGGCACCACTGTGAATTCATAATGACCATACCTTGTTCTGAAGGTGGTCTTGCTCATGTCTTCATCCTTTATTCTTACATGGTGATATCCTGATCTAAGATCTATTTTCAAAAATATCTTAGCATCCTTCAACTGATCAAAGAGATCATCGATCCTTGGC
>SNQJ01S0105687.1:52338-89581 GCA_010110895.2 Picea sitchensis | reverse complement strand
TGATCTTTTGTTTTCCCTTGGAACGTCTGTCTGCCTGCAGCTCGTCCCACCATAAGGCTGCATGTCCCTTCAACTTCGTGACGACATGTCTTACCTTCTTGTCCTCTTCGATGTCCTCATAGTCGAAGTAGGTGTTGAGTGCTCGGATCCAATCCAGCAACTCCTCTGCATTTAGACTTCCCTCATAGACGGGAATGTCCATCTTAGTCTTCGAGCTCATCCTCGAAATAGCCATGATCAACCTCTCTGTCGAGGCATCTTTTGCTGCGACTTCTTCTTCGGCATGTCCAGCTTCTTCTTCAAACTCAGGATCACTGAACTCTGTTGTACCCACTCCACGTCTCTGGGTGGCTTCCATATCTTCGAGTATCGCCCTGAGATCTCGTATTTGACGTTCCATCTCCGGATTCCCTGCTGGATTTCCTGCTAGTCTACCCCTTCTTCGAGCATCCCTTTCCTCACGATCAGGAGATTGCCTCTCTCTTCTGGGCGACATTTTGTCTCTTCTTCTCTCTGCTACCCGAACAAAGAGAACTCCAACTCCTGCTCTGATACCACTCTGACTCAAGTCGTGAGTATCAGAGTTCTTTCCTTTCCCCCTTCTCTCTTCCTATCTGAAATATACAGACAAGACTTTCAAGCTCTGATACCACTCTGACGCAACCCCCTCTCTCACAACATCTGGTCGCTCCACCAGGACCTTCTTCACTACCCAGGCCCAAAGAGTCGATGCCCTTCTTACTCCTCTCGGGAGTTTTCGTCACCCACATGAGACTTCTCTGTGATCTCCTCTTCGCGTATCGGGAGATCGGATCTCGCGATATCGCGAGGCTTGCAACACTGTCCTTGGGCAATCAAATGCCAAAATCCCGATCCACGATGGTCAATGGTCAATACCTTGGGATATCGCCACTCGCGATGCCGAGCCTTTGTATTTCAGAACCCCAAGTACTGAGGTGCCAATACCACGTGTTGACCTCCACACAATCTCTGTGGGACCCGTCGCGACTCGCGCTCTCGCGGTTTCTCCGTGCTCCTTTCGACTTGGCAACCGCCGAAATGCCGAGTTCCGAATCCTGGGGATCTCGTGCCACCTGTCCCTCCAACGATTGACGGCTCCGATTAAATTGGGGGATCACAACTCGCGATTTTGATGTGCATGCAACTCTTGCACTCGCCAACCCCGTTATGTCGATGCAAGATGGCCTCCAGGTTCTACCGTTCTTGAAGACTCCTACCTTCAAGAAGTTCAAGTCGTCGATTCTTTTCCTCTTGAAGAGTTCTCCGCTTCACCACCTTTGTCCTGTGCAACTGAACCAAAGGTGATATCCCTCCTGAGTTTTGTTCCTCTGACTCCTTCAGAGAACTTTCACACACTTCCGGTGCTCGACTTTTAACCACTTCCAACTGCGCTTCAAGTCTCCCAGGCCCTGTGCGTCCACAATTGCAATAACCCCGACCTTCCTTTCCTCGGACTTGCTACTGAGACTCCAGTTCGACCTGCACTCACCTGCACGGTTCAAACAACCCAAAACACTATGGACAAAACGAGAACAAAAGTTCGACTGCTTAACCTCCTCCACGCACTCTATGCGGAGGAATTCAACTGCACTCTATGCAGGAATCTCCTGGCTAAGCAGAGAAACAATTGAAACTCATTCACTTCATTCTCTCAGGTTTCAAACCTGGTATGCAATCACATAAGCAACATATAAAAGATAAGCATATAAAGAAGAAAGTATGCAACAAAACAACATCAACAACACAAAGAACTCAAACACAGCCATGGAATTGAATCAAGAGCTTCTTCTATTAATTCAATCTGTACATGGGGTTTCTTCATGGATTCTCTGCTCTGTTCTCTCTTGCTCTCTACGCTAATGCTGAATTCAGAATAATCCAGAACTCTTCAATAATACAAAGGAGGGTGTCTATATTATGTTTTCCCTCTCAAGAGTCAAAACTGTCTAATCTACCATTAACTCCTACCTAACAGTATTGAAACTAAATAAATGCCTTCTTATCTTTAATATCATACGAGTGCGCTTCATATGAATGCGTTCATCCAAACGATGGCGCAACAATCTTCCTCGTGATTCAAAAAGGTATGCGCTGGTGTTGTCCAGCTGTATTCTTTCCCTCTATGCGCTGGCTCGCTCGTGGGAGTCGTAGATGCTCCTGCATCATCAAGCAAATCTAGAAGTAGCGACAACGCTCGAAGATAAGTCGAAGGTGTGTGGGATGATCCATTCTCTTGCGATATCGAGATGCTAAATCATCTAAATAGGCCTCGATTATATGCTTGAGGTCATGGAAAGCAAAAGACATGGCCCGCTGAAAGGTGGCTCCAGCATTTTTGAGACCAAAAGGCATCTTACGATACGCGAATGTACCCCATGGACAGATGAATGTCATTTTGTGTTGGTCTTTGGGTTTGATTTGTATTTGGTTATATCCCGAAAAACCATCCATGAAAGAGAAGGCCTCGCAACCCACACATTCATCAATTATCTGGTCGATGACTGGTGTGGGAAAATTATCTTTGGGACAAGCCTTGTTCAAATCATGGAAGTCCGTACATACACAAATTGTGCCTTGTTTTTTATTGACCGGCATGGGGTTTGACACCCATTGAGTCAAATGGATAGGGTAGATAAAACCGGCTTGGAGAAGTTTCTCAACCTCAACCTTAATGGTTGCTTCTTTCTTGGGGTTAACTGGACAAAGTTTCTTCCGGATAGGCTTGGCATCTGGATACGTTGTGATTTCATGTTCAACTATTTTTGGATCGATACCTGGAATTTCCTCATAAGACCAGGCAAAAACGTCATGGAATTCTTTAAAAAGATCCATGTAGATTTGAATCTCTCTGGGGGAGTAGTCAACTCCGACGAAAAAATTCTCCACGATGCCAGGGTTTCGAGAGATATTGATCGGTAAGGTATCAGTGATAGTTTCCATATTACCCTCAGGATAAACCTCATGTGTGGCTAAGGGATTGATGGGACAAGACCTATCTCCCGTCATAGTCAAGGTGAATTCTCCATCTTTGATTCTTCTTAACGTTGGGAGAAAGTATGATCTGTGATGAAGATCTTCCCAGTGTTTTTATTGACTAGTCATTGCCTCAATTATAGCTTCATCAGTGGGAAATACTAATTCTAATGAATTGGTGTGAGCAAGAGAACCATGAGCCCAAATAGGCTCTAGAAGTGGATTGAACTCTTATGCACAGGAGTTGGATCAGTGTTGGCTGAAGTTTGTTAGACTAAAGAGTATGCTACTTTAGCTATGGACAAGGGCATGGACATGCCTAGGTGCCCTGTCCCATCCATCATGGCTGATGGGGAAGGAAGTATCCACAGATCGTCGAAGTAAGTCGTGCGGAACGATGAAACTTGAAAAATATCAACCTTATGGTGATTGGATATAAACTTGATATCGCCTTGAGGGGGTGGGTAATCGAAGGTACCCAACAAAGATGGGCACAAACTAACCCCTACATTGACTACACCTGGTTGAGGATTATTGATCATTGGGATCGTGGATGCCCCCAATGAAGGGTCAGTTCTAGAGAAAGACAATGGATCGATGGTCACTATCTGACCCTCGTGTGGAAACAACAAGACCTGGAAAACTGTAGCAACCACAACTTGCATGGAATAAGTCCAAATCCTTCCTAACAAGAGGTTATAGTCAAGGGGAGCATCAACTACCTCTACCTCTACACACACGGTCTTCCCTCCTAACTACACGGGGAAAGAGGGAATGATACCATGTGGTCGGAATGAGCGACCATTGAACGCGGTGAGGAGAGTAGGTGACGGAGAAAAAATGGGTTCGCCAATAGCCTTCCAACATGCCAATGACATAACGCATGTCGAGGCTCCCTCATCGACCACCGTGAGGAAGATATTTCGAGTAAAAGTTTTTGTGGGGTAAGCCACTACTATCTGAAATGCTACGTGGTATGGTAGACGAGGTTTTAGGTTGGTTGTCTCCAGCATGATTGTACCTAGATTACAAGTCTCGGTAGATCCTAAAGTGGTTAACAAGGCTTTCCTCTAGGAAGGGTAACTTTGGAGGACCTCCAAACTAGACATCGCACAAGGGGGTTGTGATAAATATTCCACCACAAAATAGTTTTGGGCAGCCATTGCGTTTGGGTTGTGAGAATTTTTTTTGAACGCACCTTTGGGGATGCATGTCATTGTTTCACCCAACGTCTTCTCAATATGCAGAGGAAGAGATGGGAGTTCGGCTTCTTTTCCCTTCTTAGAAGTTCTTGGTTTACTATAGTCATGTGCTCTAGTTGATATAAAAGCATCACCCTTCACCATATATACATTCATGGATGTGGGGTTGGTTGAATACGAAGAGGGTCCTTGGCTACCCCCTTTCGTGCTTGCAGAGGCTTGAGTTAGATTTTTCCCATGTTGAAAAGGATTGCTTAACACAATAGGTTGTTACTGTGCTACAAACTTTTAAGCATCTGCAAGATGAGGGCATAGATGGGTTGGGTGGTCTTCCGCGCACAAGTTGCATGGATACCTCGCTTTCCATTTCTCAGTTTTGTCCCCGCCAGCATTATCGATAGGTTTTTTGTCCCCATTACCCTTCTTTCGTTGTTTTTTCTTTCCTTCAGGCTACTAGGTGGCCTTTGGATTAGTCGATTGCACTGTGTGTACATCTGACATTTTGGTAGGGGGAGTATCCAAAGCAGTAGTTTGGTTGGCCGTTGTGTGTTGTATAGACAATTGTTGCAACTGATTCGTTAGTTTCTCAGTGGGTTTTGTTTGTGCTAAACCAACAATACCATCGGCATGTGGTCCAACTCTCTATCTGGTTTTATCAAGTATTGAGCGTGGTGCATCTAGAAAACTTGTGTATAATAAACCAGACTGAGAATAGATTAGCTCAAGTTGTTGAGCTCTCATGATGGCGTCTTCTTCGAAAAATACTCCCAACGTCGCGACGTCTTTGGACAACTGTGGGACCAAAGACTTAAGAAACCACTTGAGAAGGAATGCTAGTGGGACTGGTACCTTAATTAAACTCTTTCTACGTCTCCATTCTTGAATGTGATCAACGATATGGTCTGCTTTAGTTTGTGATAAATTGGCCAGTAATTCGGTACCAGCATCGTATCTCATAGGAAACTGGAAATGGTTTAGGAATTCCATCGCTAGTTCACCGAAGGAAGAGTATCTTGAGCGTTCGAGCTCAATGTACCATTTCACGACACTCCCAATGAGAGTACGATGAAACAATTGCAACTATACAGACTCATATTTCAACAAGTTAGATGAGCACCAAAGATGGAAGGTTGTCACATGATCTCCTGGATCTTCATTAGGCTTGGCTTCGAACTTTGGGATGTCCGAAGGAAACTTCGTCGGCATAGGAGGCCAACACGGATCATGATAGATAGGGTCATTCAACAATCTTCTCAAGTCTAGAAAATGCAAGGTTGCTAGGAAAGGTAGGTTGGGTTGTTGGTGATAACCTGGGAAAAAGGGGCCTGGAGTTTGAATGGCACCAAGTTGCCAGGAAAATTTCGGCTGCTGGCCCGAATTCTTGTAGATACCATGGCCATGGCTAGCATATGTATTTTGCATGTGAGGAGACATCATCGGCGTATTTATGAAATAGGATGTAAATGGTTGGGCATGCATTACATTCGAAGGACTTTGGGAACGATTGCTCCATGTCGGTCCCGTGGGGATAGGTATAGTGCTTTGTCTGGGGTTCCATTGATTATGAAAAGAATTACCCTAGATCGACATTCCTGAAGAGGGAACTGATCCCTGCCAAGAATTCCAAGGCCTTGCTACGAAAGAAGTTCCTAGGTGTGCCCCCTATGTAGGAATAGTACCCTTCATAGGAATAGGTTGTCCGAAACTGGGGTTGCCCTCAGTTGGGAAAGTATCTGACGAGAAGGCATTGTTACCAAATGCACGGAACAAAGAAAAAGGTTTCGACCCTACTGGCATATTATGTGAAGGTGGTCCTTGACTTCCTGCTCCAAGTAAACTATGATGTGCAGGTTGCTCGGTGGTTTGTTGATGCGAGACATCGAGTGAAGAGAACGAAGGAGGTATATGGCCTCCCCCATAAGGGAACATACCACTGTGTGATGTAGTGGTGGTCAAGATCATGGTGACTCGGACCAGTGATGGTGGGTTAGGAGGTGGAAACTCTCCTGTGGTGACAACCGTAGTGGGAATTGAAGAATTCCTAGAAGGAGTAATACCATTTGTTTCCATTGTTGTGTGTGACACTGTCTGGCACTCGTAAGGATGAATCAGTACGATGGTGGGTGCTAAAAGATCAGTGGTGGAGGTTTCAACCAGACCAAAATCTTGCGCTCCAAGGTCTAAAATGGTTGATTCCTTTGGATGTTGTTCGGGCACAATTTCTTGTGACCCGGTAGCTTCAAAAGACTATTGTTGGTCTAGCTTTCGCTTTAGTGGTGGCAGGGGTGGCTCCAGTGTAACCGGAGGCAAGCCCAGAAGCCTTCGTGACCGACAGAGATCGTGATCCTCCACTGTGTGAGAAGATCAAAGACACACTAGGGTACACTAACCATTCAAAAACAACACTCACTAAAAAAAGTCCCTAGAAGATAAGACAGGCAAACACTAAATTAATTGGAAGAACAGTTACAACAACCAACACTAGAGCAACTTACCGGTTCAAGTGCAACTTGAAAATGGAAGCACCCTCCGGGTATACTTTGCAAAGCATGGCCTGATGTCTATCCTAGGTACCACGAAATACCCCCGCAGTCACCTGTGTATGTCCCTAAAAACGATAGGCAACTAGGTTTCCAGTGCGCGAACAGTCACCAGGTGGGTACAGTCGAAAGTCGTGTAGACCAGAATGAGTAGGGTATCGAGCCCAAAACCTGTCAAGGGTATCGAAAGAAAGTGGTCCGGAATACAACTGAGGGCCTCGAATAGATTCGAGACCCATGAATCCCCGTGGCAAATGCAATCGACGAAATCCAAAAACAAGCCCTCTATATGTGTTCTCCACTATGATTGGTCTAGCTTTGGAGGGGTTATCTCCGCTACCTTTCTGCACGCAACCTCATTTTTATCCCTTATGTTAGAGGGGGTCCCGGATAAATTTCACGATACTGGACTTAGGCACTCCCTAACTCAGACTCCAATGTTTGATTTTAATGGCCTTGAAGAGTTTTCTCTCCAACCTAATCCAAGGCCCTAATCCTGAACTAGTTGGTTAACCCTACAAACATAAAAGTATAATAAATTTTAGATTTATTGTTAATTTTATGGCCTATCTTATGTCAAGGGATATGAAAGTGAAACTGATGATGTTTTGAAAGACGAAAGTAAAAAATGAACATAAAGCTGGAAACAAAAATTTCACTTCACACAAATCCTCAACAACTTTTCAATTTTTTTTTTTTTTTAAGATCTTTTGAATCAACAAACTTAAAGAAGGGTTTCACTCGACTACGAGCTACTTACGATCTAATTAAACTATCAAGAATTTAAGAAAACAAAGATTTTTCCCTGGCTACTAATGCAAAATCACACTTTTCAACCAAACAAGAAAATGAAAGAGATTTTTTCTTTTTTATTTAAATGTTGATAAAGAAAAAAGGAAAAATACCAACAAGTAAAAAACCAAGAAAAAAAATTATGGCCTAATCGCAGATCGCAAAGAATCACTTCAAGAAATCACTCACTAACAACTTAAAAAATGACTTTCACACTTGTCTAAAAACCCTAAAGAAAAATTTTCAATGACAACTTCTAAATGAAAAATCAAGCTAAGGCTAAGATCAACCCTAAGATATTGACTGCTAGGACATAGATTCAAAAACCTGAGAGGTATAACTCTTGTCAAGGGAAAGGATGACTACCTTACCCTCAACAAAAACTATCCTACACAAGCATGTTATTGACAATCCAACAGCAAGCATGTGAACGTGAGATGTATAGAGCCAGAGGGTATGTACACACGTGTTGACCTTCTACAGACCACATGTATCTCTAAAACTCTGAAACACATAACAACAGACAATCCAAACCAGGAAGAGACCATTGATATTGAGAACCAGGATCTCTTGAAGGCTTGGACACTCTCTTTAAAAGGAAAAGAAAACAATGTAAGGAAACAATTCGTAAAACAAACCAATCTGAGACAAGACTACAAGCAACCAAGACTTAGAAAGAATTCCAGAAAACCCCTGAGAATGCCTGATTCTGACAAGGAAGAGGATGACTGCCTCAAAAAATTTATGGAATCTACACGCTACTGCTACTTATTCAGCTAGCATTTACATGTGGGTTGTAAGAGAGTAGGGCATGGGTACACGTGTGCAGACCTTATGCAGGCCGCGTGTACCTCTGTGAGTCTTGAAAAAACAAATTCAAGCAAATAACAAAGACAACTGGTATGGAAAATCAGACTCTCTGCTAGCAAAGACTTTGCAAAAACTTCAAAAAACAGGCAAGAAAAACAGTCTTTTAAAACTACCCAAAAATGCTCCCAGAAACCCTAGAGACTTCCCCAGTATGGTCGCCAATTATGTTGTGGTGGGAAATCCCCCTACGGACTAGCAAATAGGGTTATATTATGCATGCAGATATGACCAAAAGAAAACTACTTTCTACCTTCGTCCCCAGACCTAATTCCCATTTCTTTTTAGTGAATACATGGTTAGACCAACATACCTTGTTCCGGATGGTTGATGTCGATCCTTCTTCATGCTTGATCACTTGTTGGCAACTCTCCTCCCAAGGCCGACCTACATACAAAACAAGCAACAAACTACACATGCATTTTACCTACAGACTAATGGGTTAGAAATTCAAACATATATTTACTGAACTATGAAGAACTCATATAGTGGGACGGGAAAATAATTTCTTTATTATTAACTTTAATGAATCAACTTACAATTTCGAGACCGGCCACTGCTCTGTGAATCCTGATCCTGGGCTCCTCTTCAAATGTCCTCCAACTTCTTTGCTTTGTATCTCTTCTTGCACAAGGATGGGTAAAGGGTCAGGACAATGGGAATGTGCAATTTGGCAAAGTTTCTTTACTCTCTATTCTCCTCTTCCAAATGGGACCCCTAACCCTTCTTTTATAGGCTAGAAGAATCTAGGTATTTTAATGAACCCTCGGCCATGCATGGCCCGAAGTTTCAGTTAACTCACCCAAAGCTGTGTGTTTCATTGGAAACTTTCCTTTTTTCTTGCTTTTGTCAGTCCACGTGGGCTGTTTGAGGTCAGCTAGCGTGTACATGCGTGCAGTAATGGAGCAGGGCATGTGGGACCTTATAAAAGAGGTTTTTTAAAGAGTTGTTCAACAATGCTTTGGCAAAGAAGGGATATGAGATGGCCTGATGCTAGGTAAGCATGTATGGTGCAAATTAGGGTTATAACAACAGTCTTAATGAAGTTTGTGTGTAATCCACCCACCTTGAGAATAGGGGAAAGCATGTTCAATAAGATCCCAGAAAGAAACCTTCCATTCTCCCACATAAACCTTTCAAGAAGTTTAAAACGAAGGACAAGAAGACTGCCAGAGTAATGAGAGGAGGAAAGACGTCTTTCACTCGTTGCAATAAAAGAAGTCACAATGGTGAACATTGTTGGAAACTGCATCCAGAGAAGAGACCGAAACAGTTTGGTGGAAAGGGGAAGAAAAAAACCATTGCTACAGTGCAACAAGATCTTGGTTCCGACTCAGGAGACAGAGTAAAGATCACAATGGTTGGACTGCAAGGTAAGGATTCCCTTCATGCTAGTTCAAATTCCAATAATGAATGTTATGATGATGAACAAAAGAGGAATGAAGTATTTCACATAAGATTTGTATCTAAACACACTAAGATAGATATATTATTTGATCTGGTTCCCAAGTAAACTTAATATTTTAAGCACTTGTCAAAAATATGGGTCTTGAAATGAAACCACATCTGAAGCCTTATCCTCTTGGTTGGGTATGTGATAAACAAAAACTTAATGTCACCAAACAATGTAGGGTCATATTTTATATTTCTTCAAAGTTGATTGATGAAGTGGATTTGGATTTTGTATCACTTGATATATGTGACATAGTGTTGGGACATCCTTATATTTATGACAGAAAAGAAGTTGTATTTCGTCATGAGAACAAATAACACCTTACTAAAGGGGGAGTGGAATATATTTTTAAAGCTCACAACATGAGGGTAAACATGACACTTGTTAGTGCAGGGAAAATGAAGAGACTCATAAACACTAATAAGAGATATGTATTCATGGTCGTAAGAGATAAAGATGTCGGGACATCCGACACTTTCCAAGGATGTGATCCTTCTCATCAGAAAGAATTAATTGATATTGTTTTTAAGTATGATGATATTTTCCAGGAACCAAATGGATTACCTCCTAAAAAGGAAATCCAACATGAGATACATCTTCATAAGGATTCTCCTCTTCCTAATGTGGGCATGTACATAATGTGAGTTGTGGAGATGATAGAGATCAAGAAGCAGGTATAGGGATTATTGGATCAAGGGGTCATCCTGCCCAATTCATCTCCTTGTGGTTCTCTGATCGTGATGGTGCCAAAGAAACATGGAACATGATGAATTTTTTTCGATTACCAGGCCTTAAACAAAATCACGGTGAAAAATTGATACCCTCTTCCTCATATATATGATTTACTTGATTAGTTAATGAATGATTATTATTTCACTAAGTTAGATTAGTGGAGTGGATACCATCAAAGCAGGGTTGCAGAAGAAGATGCATGGAAGACTACCTTTAAAACCAAACATGGATTGTTTGAGTGGTTAGTTATGTCATTTGGGCTTTGTAATACTCCAAAAACTTTCATGCGTGTCATGAATGATGTATTCAGGCCTTTACTAGATGATTTTGTGATTGTATATTTATACGACATTCTTATTTTTAGTGAGAATTGGGATGAATATGTGAGGCATGTAAATAAAGTATTGGATGTTGCATGAAATTGCAAGTAGACAATGCTCCCCATTGTATCGTGAAAAGGGACTAACCACCTCTTATGAATCCTTGAAGTCTGGTGGTTATGAGTTTACCAATCACCCGCGGGTTTTGGTCTAACAACAATCGTACTACCACAAAAATGGTATCAGAACTAGAGGTCACAAGTTCGATACACACTCGGCTCGTGCTGAGAGGGATATTATTGCACGAAATTGCAAGTAGGAAGCACTCTCAGGTGTATCATGAAAAGGGACTAACCACCTCTTATGGATCCTTGAATTCTGGTGGTGATGAGTTTACCAATCACCCATGGATTTTGGTCTAACGACAGTTGTACTACCGCAAACAAATTGTTGGCATGTTTACAGGCAGAGTGTGCTTGTCATTTCTGGAAATAACAACAACAATGATGGCATGTCTACAGGTAAGAAAATAAGCAATGATGGCATGTTTACAGGAAGAGTGTGCTTGTCATCTATGGTGAAACATGAACAATGTAAGCTCAGGTGAAGAAGAAAATAGTATGCAGATATCAAAGCTCAGGAGAGATAACGTTCTGAGATGCGCAGATGAGATCCCATACATCAAGTATTGCATAAGGATCAAAGGTCATGGACTTTGACACTTAGATATTTGAGAAATACAAATCTCAGGAGGAAGAGCGACAGTGGCCATTGGATCAATAATCTCGAATACCCAATGTCCATTAGATTAGAATCCAGTGACCAGAGGAAGCACAAAGGAGAAGTACATATCTGATCTCTTGGATATGAGCAATGAGAACCAATATTCGTCAGATCTAGTATAACTGTGAAAATGATAATGGATGAGAGCCATCCTCCAACTCCGCGAAATGTGAAATCATGATGAGATCTAAACCATTGGATCTAGAGGACACGTGGTGAGACATCGGAATTTTGTTGAATCGCGAACTGGAAAAGTGAAAGGTAAGAGTTGTAGGAACTCGCTAAATGTGAAGTCCCATTAAGATCTGGACGATTGGATCAAAAAATGTGTTGGGCCTTTGATATAGAGTATTTTGGATATTGGGAGTTGGAAGAGTCAGGGTTGGATCACGTTCAAACACCCGACACGTGAAGTCACGATTTGATCACATCTGTCGATCAAAGGGAGAATGAGGATCAGTTATTCGAGAAGGACATGTGGCAGAGCACATCAACATACTATGTCAGTAAGCATACATGGCGCAATCTGACAATGAAAAGTGTCAAGTTGATTCGGCATTTCAGGTACATGGAAATCACAAATCTGAGAGACACGTGGCAACAGCTCGACTCATGACACGTCATCGAGTGATGTAATAGTTATGTCACTCCGAGTGTTTTTCTTTGAGAGGTTTACCACCAGTATGCATCCAAAGACCCAAAGTCCTAAAGGCCGAAGTCCTAGAGTAGAGCATAGTAATTGGATTAAAGAAGCCACACGTCAGTGGATTGTCAACTTCAGGAAAAAGAAAATGAAGGATGAACGAGAGTTTGAGAATTGAAATCTCCGAAGTCTGGAGACACGAAGCAGATCTTGATCATTGATCTGATAGGTACATGCATTGTTGGATCATGGAATCTGGGTGAAATTCTCTAAGATCAAATGAGAACTTGAGAATTGAAACTCCCGGAGCCCGGGTCATGAAATCGATCTCGTCCATTGGTTTGGAGGGAGATGTGTCATTTGATCAATGATACCAAGGATTGTGTGTGGAAAAATAAAATTAGGCAGAGGCATTGATTGAAGAGGACAGATGTCAAAAGATCTTCAATTCTGGAAGATATCCATTCAACATCAATAGGGTTTGAGAGTTGCAACTCCCAAATCCCAGATCACGAAGGAAACCTAATCCGTTGATGGAGGAAGGAGAGATCTAGTCCACATACTTGAGAGGAAATATGTAAACCATCCATTCAAGAGCACCATCAATATCATGAGATCGACAGTGGTTCTCCATTGCGGGGATAGAACATGCATGGGCCTTAATTTTTCTTAAGTGGGACGCAATTGAAACCATGGTTTTGGAGAAAGGATGCGTGGAGGCTCATGGTGAATTGCATGGTGAAAATAAGTTTGGTCCAAACCACCTTTGGAAGTGCCTTCAATATCTTGGTCACATGAAGCTCATAACCCAAGCTCGTATCATGAAATGGAGCCAGCGCTCATTAGACAAAAATAGGGAAGCACCTTTTGGATAAGCACTTGGTCACCGTCAGTGGTCACGCGAAGGAAGTGGCTTAGAAGACAAAGAAGCCATAGTTCATTGATTGTAACTAATAGAGAATACAAAGAGTCTTGATTGCTAGAGAAGATAAGGAATCTCATCATAACTCCCAGTGATGATGAATGCATGGAGCTAACCGCTATAGATGACGAGGAGTTGTCATGATGATCATGCAGAGGACTTGACATGAAAAAAGCATGCAGACTAGAGAAGTAAAAGTGTATTGTGAGTTAGATATGAAATAATGAGGAAGAGATGCAGTAAACAACCAGAAGGGGAATAACAATGATGATGTAAAGAGCATGCAGAGGCATTGCATAGAGGATGCAATTGGTGCACAGAGAGTATAAAAACGCAGAAAAAAGAAGATATTGTGTTGTTGTTGAGAATAATTCATGTGGGTAGAAGCATGTAGTGTGCAGGAGCTGAAGTGCAGAAGAAGAAAGGAACACAAATCCATATCTGAGAGAAGAACATAAATCACAACACATGCGAGGAGAGAGACACTTATGCAGACAAAGAAGAGTAGTGTAGCAGAATAGTGATGAGACTGGTAATCCATAGATAAATGTTGTATCACTATGATAAAGTTGTGAAAAGAAAATATTTGTATTTCAGGGTGGTAGGGAGGTGATAGGGAGGATTGGTGTCCTCAAAGTTTCAAGTAGTTGCTTGAATACAAGGAGTTGTAGCTTCCATCTGGTTGCAGCCAAAAAAACTAGGGTGGGAGGGTGGTGCAAGGGAGAACTATTGTTATCTGTTATACAGGTCGGTGCCTGTGTGACTGGAAGTTGGTGCTTCCATCCAGTTGGTGTTGGAACACTTAGGGAGTTGGTGCTTCCTTCTATTGGGTTCTAGAGAAACCAGGGAGTTGGTGATTCCTTCTAGTGGGTGCTAGAGAAACCAGAGAGTTGGTGCTCTCAGCAAGTTGCAGCATGTAGAACAAAGGTGGTAGCCTCACAATGAGTTGGTTCTCATAAGAATGATAATGGACAGAAAATAAAGATTACTTATCATATGAAGAAGAAGAGGTTTTTCCCTTTATGGGTTTCCTCAGGAAATATCTGTCTATGTATATTTCATGTGTGTGATTGATGTTGAATATTATATTGCTTACCTCCCTACATTATTTTGATTGTCATTGAGTGATCTGTAAAGAGTTTAAAATAAGAATAATTGTTTAAGCACGGTAACAACTGATTCACCCCCCCTCTTTGTTCTCCAACAATTGGTATCAGAGAAAGTTCCCTTTATTTAAGGTAGATCCTAGAGCTTAAACATGACTATCCATGGAGAAACTTCAAGCAATAAGACCTCCTTGTTCAATGGAACAAACTTTGGGCTTATGGCCAAAGAGGATTATGATAATGAAGACACAGGAAGTGATGTTAATGGTGAAGAAGTTGTGGTGGATATGGAAGCTAAACTAACCATTTCATCTAGATTTTATGAGAAGAATGAGATGAATACAGATTATTAACAGTTCTTAACAAAAAATAACAGAGATATATTAAAAATGGTTTTCTATTTAATAAATAAACAAGCTGGAAACTGTAAAATGCAGCGGAAACAAGCTTGTTGGAATGGTGGTGGCTTATCTCTAAGAAGAGATGTGACGGTTGTGCTCATTCGCAAGAATATGATTACAATGAGGATATCAAGGCCTTTTTACAATAGACAAGATTTTTCTAAACATCCAAAAACCTAACCCTAGGAGATGAAGCATCGAATGTCATGTGGGCCCCGTTTGGGGAAGTCAGTACATCAACTTCTCAAGGTTGTAACTTTTGCATACGATATCCATTTTAGGCATATGATAGCCCATTGGAAAGATATATCCAAGGACTACGATAGTTGTGCAAAATTTCTTAAATTTTGGGACCTTAAAATACCCCAAAAAATGTCATTTAGGACCTCAAAACGACTCCAGAAGTTCAGGGCCCGAAAAACAGCTAAAACTAGTAAATTATAAAAATTGCTATAAAGTTGTTTTGAGCCAGATGGAAAAGGTGGGTGGCCACTAATATCCACCTAGATCAATCCTCCCTCCTCAGGAATAAATGATCGCCATTGCATTGAGTTCCCCCATAATATGAGGAAATTTCTGCTGAATTTGGCCCTGGGTGAACCACTTGCCTTGGTGCAGGAGCTGCCCTTCTTTGACGACTCGATAAAGATGGATCCTTTGTTGTCAAGTGCCCTTGATATATGTTTCCACAATATGATCACTGGATTCCTATTGTATGTAGTCGGGGTTGAGCTATGTTGGTGTCAGTTGTTCTGCTACATCTGAAGTGTCCAATAATGGTGGGAAATAAGGCCGAAGGAGGTCCACGTTGAACACTGGGTGTAGGCCAAGGAAAGGAGGAATGTTGAGCTCAAAAGAATTATCCCCCATGGCCTTGGTGATATTGTACAACCCATAATGGAGTGGGTGAATATTCTGATGGGGTCCTGTAAGGCGTTCTTTCTGCAAGTGCAACCAAACTTTGTCACCCACCTGAAACTTATGTAGAACCCAATGTTGATCATGTCATTGTTTGTACTTGTCATTGGACTTCTGTAGGATATCCTGAACATGTTGGAAGATGTGCTAGATCTACTCAATGAATTGGGTGGCTTTGTCAACTTCATTTGGAGCAGAAGATGAGTCGATCGAGGTGACCGCAAGGGGAAGTGAAACATCTATGGGACCCAATGGTTGGAATCCCAACCCCACCTGAAAGGGGTTGTGGTAGGTTCAGTTATGAAGGGCTCGGTTGTATATATGTTGGACATAGGGAAGGCTCTCATCCCATGTGTGGGGGTGCTTTGAATTATACATGCGAAGGATATGCACAATCACTCGATTTACAACCTCAGTTTAGCCATCTGCCTAGGGGTGGAAGGTCGTGGATTTGGTGAGCTTGGTGTCCAACAATGACCAGAGGCTCGACCAAAATGTGCTGAGAAATCAACTATCCTGATCTGAGACAATGGTTTATGGGATTCCAAAATGCACCTAGACTCATTCAAAGAAGAGCTTGGTAGTGGCCTCTGCTATGATTCTTTTCTTCCAGGCAACCAGAATCGCCATCTTAGAAAAGCGATCAACAACCATAAAAAAATAGTCATTTCCTCGCTTGGTGTATAGGAGGCCCAACATGTAGTCCATTGAGATGGATTCCCATGGCCTGTCAGGAGTAGGAAGAGGGGTGTACAGACCCTATTTCTTAGTGGTCGGTTTGGCAATAGCACAAGCAGTGCAGGACCTGATATACTTGTTGACCTCCTGTCGAAGTTTCAGCCAGTAGAAATGTTTCTGTAGTATCACCATTGTCTTTTAGACACCGAAGTGTCCTGCCACCCGACTGTAGTGGGCTTCCCAGATCAGCTTCGTTCGCTCTCTTTATGGAACACAGATATGGCCCAGATGACACAAAAACCCATCCTGAAGATAGAAATTATCGACAACTGCGTTTGCACCCAACATTTGGTAGGTGGTGGCAAAGTCAGTGTCTGTCTGATGGAGTTAGGTCCATCCAAAGGTCTCATAGCCACAAGAGTCTATCACTGTGGTGAGTGCCACGACTGGTGGTCTGCTAAGGCAATCAACGACACGATTGGTGATTCCTATTTTATACTTGATGTTGAGGTGGAATTTTTGCAAGTATGTGGACCACTTTTGATGGAACTCATTCTGCAATTTTCCTTGTGTCTGCACAAACTGCAGTGGCTTATGATCAGTGTGGATGGTTGTCTCCTTCCGAAGAATTTGATGTCTCCACTGGCAACAAGATTTCAAAATGGAGTACATTTATTTGTCATAAGTAGGGTACTTACGGACAATATCTGATAGTGTCTCACTATGATAGGCCACGGGGTGGTCATGTTGAGTGAGAACGACACCCACAACATAGTTTTGTATCTGTCTTGATCTTAAAGGGATGTTGCAGGTCTGGTAGTGAAAGTACTGGGGTTGATCACAAGCGTTGCTTCAAATCATTGAACACTTGTTTTTGGGACTGACCCCATGCAAATTTATCCTTACCACCACCCCTGTTTATTTGGCTGAGGGCCCATGCAATATGGAAGAATCTCAGCATGAACCTGCGGTAGAAATTGGCAAGGCCCAAGAAGATTTCAAGCTCAGTGAGTGTGGTTGGGGATGTCCAGTCATGGATGACTTGGATATTAGTTAGATCCACATGTACGCCATGTTGATCAATGATGTAGCCGAGGTAATGGACCCTGTCCATGCCGAAGGAGAATTTTTCCAAGTTGGCATATAGCTTGTGCTGCTGTAGGGTGTGCATAACCTGTTAAATATGCTACAAGTGTTCAACCCAAGTCTTGTTGTAAATTAGAATGGCATCCATATCTACCACTACAAAAGTATTGATGAATGGTCAGAGGATATCTTCCATCATCCTCATGAAAGTGGATGGAGAATTTGTCAAACCAAAGGGAATGACCAACCATTCAAAAAGGCCTTCCTTTGACTTGAATACAATCTTCCATACATATGTCTGTTCTATCAGGACCTGGTGGTAACTAGACTTCAGATAAATCTTACTGAAGTATTTTGACCCTATAAGTTGATCAAGGAGGTCTTCAATTCATGGAATCGGGTACCGATTTCTTACTGTGATTTTATTCAGATCTCGGTAATCAATACAGAGTCGCCAGGTTCCATATTTCTTTTGTACCAACACGATTTCTCTCCCACAAGGTGATGAGCTGGGATGGATGTGCCCCTTATGGAGAAGCTCTTGGATCTGTCTCTTGATCTCCTCATTCTCTAACAAATATTGATGATAGACTGGCCCATTAGGTAGCGGTGCGTCAGGGGTCAGATCGATGGGGTGCTTGACTTGGAAGTGCAGAGGTAACCCTATAAGTGAGGAAAAGATATCCGAGTATTCTTCCATGACCTTATCTACTTGATTCTGCTGTGTGGAGAGGTCGACCGCAAAGACCCTAGATGTGGTTGTGATTTTCTCTTATTCTAAGGGTGAGTCACGAAGAAGAAAAACTTCCCTGTCTAATAGATGACCTTCCTGCATTGCTTATCATTGATCAAGGAAATATCACTAGGTGGGACTGCCTCAGGTATCTTGTACAATTTCCTATTCAAAGTAATAATAACACTACGAGGCCTAGACTCATATACAACATGACATTTCCATAAATAAGGTTGACCCAAAAGAACATCACAAACTTCGAGAAGAGAAACATCACACAATACCTCATCTTTGAAGGGCTTGATGTCGTACGATAATTGTCATTGTTGGCTGACACGGAGATCATTTCCTTGGTAGAGCCATCCACTGGTGTAGTGTTGTGGGTGCAACGTTGTTGGCAGGGCCAGCCACTTGATGACCTCTGCTGAGATGAGGTTCCTCTAGATACCTCTATCAATGATGAAGTTCAGCAGGGTGCCTTTTACCCACATTTGTGAATGGAAGAGGTGCTCTCCTTCTTTTGGCTCGTCTGGTTCACCAGGCTAGAGCTTGGTGGTAGAAACGGTGGCATTAGGTTCTGCGTCAATGATCTGTCTTCCCATTTCACGGTTCTAGCTCAAAGTCGGAATCTGCATCCGATTCAAAGGCTTTCACTTCGTCCACCAACGACTTCTTTGAGCAGCAGTCAGTAGTGTTATGCCAAGGGATCTTATGGAAGTCGCACCACTTCCCGGTGTCTTTCTTTGTCTTTTCGATGTCCTTATTTGCTTTCGTCTTGGATGGGTTGCACTGATACTATCCATCTTTTCTCTGTCCTTTTTTCTGTGGGTTGGGGCCGCCCTTTCCTGGATTTTTTTGTGAGGGGTTCTGAGGCCCAAATAGCCGTGTCTTTTGTTTGATCTTCTTCTCGATTTTGATGGAATATCTGTAGGTTCTGCCCAAGGATGAGATGTCCAGAAATTCTATTTTGGTATGGATGTATCTATGCAGAGCTCCGCGATACTTGAGCACCAGATGTCACTCTGAATATTTGATACCTAGCTTGATGCGCAAGGTATGGAAGATATTTGTGAAATCTAGCACTGCTTGGTCTGTTTCTTACTGCAGTGTGGTCCATTTGGTATATAGTTCATCATAACTTTTGACAGGGTAGTATTTTTCCTTAATAGAATCCCTGAAGGATTCCCAGGTGGTCGTGACTGAAAATAATGAGGGTTCTTCTATTTCCTTTTTCTCATAGAACGTTTCCCACCAATATTTCACATGGGGAAGGACTTTGAGGAGTGCAAAAGTAATATTTTCTCTATTCGAAAAGTTATGGAAAGAAAAATACCCTTCTAGTAGATTCAACCACTTGTCTATAGCATCTGTGTCTATCTGACCTTAAAATATAGGAATATCGAAGTTTATTTGTACCTTGAAGGGGGCGGCACCTCCATTCGAAGAAGATGTGTCGCTTGTTGGTAGTCGCCGAAGGATTTGGGTGACATTATCCATCATCTCGTTCCTCTGTTGCATGAGGGATTCCTCAATCAACAGTTTGAAAGGATATCTTGTCCCATCATCTTTTTTTTCTCCTACCATGAGAGGTCGCTTGGGCATGAAAGAGCTTTTGTCCTCAAGAGAAACAAGCTCGAGACCCAAGTCTTTGTACTCCGACCTCATTGGGGACATGCATTAAGAAGACAAGGAGTAGACCGCTCTGATACCACTAATATAGATTTTATGAGTAGAACGAAATGAATACATATTATTAACAGTTGCTTAACACAAAATAATAGAGATACAGTAAAACTGGTTTTCTATTCAATAAAGAAACAAGCTGGAAACTATAAAATGCAGCGGAAACAAGCTTGTTGGAATGGTGGCGTCTTATCTCTGAGAATAGATGTGATGGTTGTGCTCATTCGCAAGAAGATGATTACAATGAGTCTCTCAAGGCCTTTTTACAATAAACAAGAGTTTCCTAAACATCCAAAAACCTAACCCTAGGATATGAAGTGCCAATAGTCATGTGGACCCCGTTTGGGTAAGTTAGTACATCAACTTCCCGGGGTCGTAAATTTTGCATACGATATCCGTTTTAGGCGTAGGATAGCCCATTGTAAAGATCTATCCAACGACTACTTGTGTTCCACAACATACCCCAAAAATTGTCGTTTAGGGCCTCAAAACGGCTTCGAAAGTTCAGGACCCGAAAAACGGCTAAAAATCGTAAATTATCAAAATTGCTAGAAAGTTGTTTTGAGCTAGATGGAAAAGGTGGGTGGCCACCGATATCCACCTAGATCACCATTTCTTTAGAAGATATTGACAGACTCAAACTCAAGAAGAGAAAATAAAAACAGTTGTTGATGCAGTTTGAAAAGAATGGTAAAAAACCCGTTGAAGACTTTTGCCTGCTAAAAGTAGAATTAGAAGAGGTAAAGATGATAGAGGAAATTTTGAGACAACAATTATCAGAATAGAAGGAAGTATGTGAAGCCTTGGAAGAAGAGGTAGTAAAAACAAGAAAAGAGATGGAGAAGTTTAAATCATTGTATCTTCAAAATATTCCAAGTATTAAAGCCTGAGCAGAACTAATTGACATTCTGAACAAATAAAGATCTACCTTGTTGAAGACTGGTTTAGGCTATGTAAGTGGTTCAAGCAACAAAGAGACAGAAAGCAAAGAGCCAATAAATATGATCAAGTTCCAAGCGAACAAACAATCAGACCATGAGAGTACTTTATCACCAAAAGCTAATAAATACAAGATGATCCCTAATAAAAAACAAAGAGATCAGAAGATGGAGTAACAAATGCCAAGAAGAAGGCCATCCTTCAGGTACCAAAATTTCTTTCATGGCTACTATTTTTACTTTTCTAATTTTGGCCATAAGATTGTAAAATGTCAAATTAAGTTTAGAGACATGCAACTGAGGATGTCAAGAAATAGACAATCTTTACAACATAGAACTAAGTAGCCAATGAATAGAAAACATAGCACCAATAACTTTGACCTACTGAACTATGAGCTCGAATGTTATAACTTTCATAACTTCAGCCAGAAAGATGCAAACTTCCATTTGAATAAGTACAAGGCAGATCCAAGGATAAATGCTTTAGCCAGAAATGCCAACACATGGAAAAAGAAAGATAGTGAAAAATGTGGTCTAGTAATTTTAGCTCAAAAACAAAAAGACCCCTGGTATATAGAGAGTGGATGTTCCAAGAACATGACTGGAGACAAGGATAATTTTCTATCTATAAGCAAAGGAAAAACAAGAAATGTGACCTTTGGAAATGATGAACCAGGTAAAATCAAGGGTAAAGGGATGGTGAGTTTGAGTAATGGCAAAGGAGATTCCCAGGATGTCCGCCTTGTAGATGGTCTGAAACATAATTTGCTCAGTATAAGTCAAATGTGTGATATAGGCTATGAAGAGGTGTTCACGTCCAAAGATTATAAGGTAAAAAATGTAAACTCGGGACAAGTGGTGGCTAAAGGCATAAGGACAGATAATGATGTTGATATTGAATCCTCCCATGCAAGAAAAAAAGAAGTAGAAGAATAATCATGTCATAAGCCAGAAGAAGAAGTTGGGAAGGTTGAGAAGTCAAACACCTAAATCAAGTTCTTCAACAGCTACATGACCCTAGATGAGATCTTGGATAGTCAGAGATCACCAAATGAAAATTTTGGTATTGGATACAACAAGGAAGAAATCAGTACTCCTAAGAAGTCTAACAGAGGTCCTTCATTTGTAAAAAGGGAAAGAAGATATGAGAGTGTTTGTAATTGTTTTTTTCTTGTGATGAATATGGTCATAAAATCCTTGGAGTGTACCCATCATGGAATAAAAATGAAGTTTATGTAATAGAAGATCAAAGAAGCGTGACAGGGGGGTCATTCAGGTATGACAAGAAAAGGTTGATGAAGGAGTCCCAGTAAGAGATGTGAACAATATTGAGTCTACTACAGAAGACGCAACTGAGGTTGAAGATGAACAGATCCAAGAATTAAGGGTAGAAGACTGTGAGTTAGATAGAAATACTCTACAAGACTCAAATAAGAGGGTCCATCCTATCAGGGGGAGTATGTATTGGTTGAATATATGATACCTCCGACAAATACTGAAACAACTCAAGGGAGCATGTTTTCTTTGACATTCATGACAAAGGGGGAGAAACAGAGTGGTCTGGATGCTATAGTTGGAGGTCCAAACAACTTAGCGTAGGCATTCAGGGTTTCCATCAATGCCAAAGGGGGGTATTGTTGGCATGTTTATAGATAGAGTATGCTTGTCATTGATGGAAATAACAACAACAACAATGACATGTCTATAGGAAAGAACAAAAACAATGATGGCATGTTTACAGGCAGAGTGTGCTTGTCATCGATGGTGAAATAGGAACAACATAATATTAGGTGAAGAAGCAAAAAGTATGCAAAGATCAAAGCTCAGGAGAGATACGTAGACGAGATCTCATACATCAAGGCTTGCAGAAATATCAAAGTTCATGGCCTTTGACACTTAGATATTTGAGAAATCCAAAGATCAAGAGGAGGAGTGAAAATGGTCGTTGGATCATCAATCCTGAATACCCGATGCATGTTAGATCAGAGTCGAGTGACCTGTAAGGTAGCTAGAGAGGTAGTGGGGGGGGCCAAAGGGACCATAACAATAATAGTGGAGGCCATTCAATGTAAGGTGGACTAGGTCCATTATATTATTAAATAAGGCCCACTATGGTAGTTAGATATAATAAATTGGCAATTAGATATAATAAATGTAGGAGGAATCTTTTAGAAGTAGAACCTTCTAAGATCCATTGTATGGTGTTGCCCTACCCTGAAGGTTTGATAGTAATAAAAGTGATTTTTCATATTGTTATTCTATATTGATTTGTGGATCTATTGTGTATTCAGTATTTGTGGTGATTATATTTGTAGATCTATTTGGTTCTTAACAATTGGTATCAGAGCACTTTCCTTGGCAGACATTGTGGGCAAATATGTTTTTTTTTTGCAGATTTTTTTTTCGGAGAAGAAAAAAGAGGGCCACGATATTCCGGAAACTTTCGGTATATTTTTGTAAACAAATTGTAGAAACAGGTTGTGTATCCAAGTTCCTATCATAAAAACACCCAATTTGAAAAACAAAATCGTCTAAAACGATGTCCGGGAAGTTAAGATATTGAAGTTTTAAAATCTACAAATTTTCAGGGTTTTTTCCGTGGTCGACGACATGAATTTTTTTTTTTTTAATGGAGCATTTTTAGTAGGAATTTGCTCAATAAAATTACATATCTGAGTTCCTCTCACAATTTGACCCAATTTCAAAAAAACAATCAGCCAAAACGGAGTCTAGGAAGTGAAGTTATGAACATTTTAAATTTAACGGGTTTTTAGGGTTTTTCCAGAAAAAGTCGCGATTTTTTGTCGTAACTTCTTGTTCTATTTATTGGGTTTTTTTGTGATGGATGTGGGACTGAAGATTTCATAGGTTGCTCAGGTGGCTATTTCCTCTCAAGCCCTCAAAGAAATTCTACAAATTACTGAATCATTCAAAGTCCAATTGTATGACACATTGGATGACTTTGTAAATGGCCTCACATATAGACTCAATGATAGTTTTTGTAGTATTCAAGATTCATTGGATAGCATGCAGGAGAGATTTTTTATGGTGGACATCAAGGATGAATATAATCAAGAAATTTATGTTTGGTATGATTTTGAGGCCGATTGCGATGATTGGTATATGAATAGTTTTCATTTCTGGGATGACAACTACTTCCATATTTTATTTGATGACTCTACTCCACCTTTTGTAGAGAACATCATTGTCCCACATCAGGAGCTAGTTATGATTATCAGCATCCAACCTGCATATTCTACAATGGTATTGTTCATTCTATATTTAACTTTGACTCTTTCCCACTATGTGGATGGATATTCTTATTTGGATCCACATGATAGGTGTCAGTATTGGGAGCGTCATTGTCAGTTGGTTATTAGGTGCCGATATATTCCATGTGGAGTTCACATGAGCACATGGACATGGAACCTTGGTTTACAATGGAGGTTGGACTACTTCAACACGGTGGATTCCATTTCTGAATGGGACCATGGTTCTCTAGTCTACTTCAGCACTATGGTCCACACTTATCTATCGGACCCTGGTTTATGGTTGTACATCAAGTGTTGAGGACAACGCTTTCATAAGGGGGATGGAATGTAAGGTAGATAGAGAGGAAGTGGNGGCCCCATAGTGATAATAGTGGAGGCCATTCAATGTAAGGTGGAATAGGTCCACTATATTATTAAATAAGGCCCACTATGGTAGTTAAATATAATAAATGGGTAATTAGATATAATAAATGTAAGAGGCCTTCTTAGAAGGTTCTACTTCTAGAAGATTCTTCCTCTAGAATGGTCTTAGGTGATGGTAGCACTATATAAAGGGGTTCAAGCAATGTAATGGGACATGAAGAGAAGTATTGTATTGTGAGTTGTAGCTCAATATGAGGATGCCCCCTCAAAGAGGCAAGTGAACAAGAGAGGATCCCTTCCATAATAGGATGCATTGTATGGTGTTTCCCTACCCTAAAGGTTTGATAGTAATAAAAGAGATTTTTCATATTGATCTTCTATATCTATTGTGTTGATTTGTATTCATTTATTTATTTCTTAACATGACTTGAGGACACGCAGAGGAGAAGTACAGATCTGATCCGTTGGATCTAAGCGTCGAGGATCAACATCTGTCAGATCCAGTATAACTATGAAGAGGATAATGGACAAGAGCCATCCTCCAACTCCACGAAATGCAAAATCGCGATGATATATGAACCGTTGGATCAAGAGAACAAGTGGTAAGAGATTGACATTTTGCTAAGTCATGAACTGGAAAATTCAAAGGTAAGAGTTGTAGGAACTCACAAAATGTGAAGTCCCAATAGGATATGGACCATTGGATCATAGAGGGTTGTGGGTCATTGATCTAGAGTATTTCGTATATCAGGAGTTGGAAGAGTCAGGGTACGTTCAAACACCTGATAGGCGAAGTCACGATTTGATCACAGTCGTCGATCAAAGGGAGAATGAAGACCATTCATTTGAGAAGGACATGTGGTAGACCATGTTAGCAAACTACATCAACAAGGACACAGGGTGCAATCAGACAATGTCAAGTGTCAAGTTGATTCGACATTTCAGGTACATGGAAATCACAAATCTGAGTGACACATGGCAGCTTCTCGGCTCATGACACATCATCGAGTGATTCAAGAGTTGTGTCACTTCAGGATTTTTTCTTCAGGAGTTTTACCACCATTACTCACCCAAAGACCTGAAGTCCTGAAGGTCGAAGTCCCGGAGTGGAGGATAGTCATTGGATTCAATAGGACACGCGTCAGTTGATTATCAACTCTGGGAAAATGCAAAGGAATGATGAAGGAGAGTTTGATAATTGAAATCTCTAAAGTTTAGAGACATGAAGGAGATATAGACCGTTGATCCAAGAAGGACATGCGTTGTTGGATCGTGGACTCCAGGTGAAATGCTTCGGGAGAAAATGAGAACTTGAGAATTGAAACTCCTAGAGCCCGTAGCGGGAAATCGATATCGTCTGTTGGTTTGGAGGGATACGTGTCATCTTATCACTGAGACCAATGATTTCACATGGAAAAAGGAAAGAAGGCAGAGCCATCAATTGAAGAGGACAAATGTGAACAGATCTTCCATTCCAGAAGATATCTAGTCAACAGTAATAGGGATTGAGAGTTGAAACTCCCGGAGCCCGGATCACGAAGGAAACCTCAGTCATTGATGGAGGAAGGAGAGATCTGGTCCATAGAATTGAGATGATAGATATGAACCATCTATTCAAGAGCACCATCAATATCGTGAGATCAATGGTCATGCTCCATTGCAAGGCCAGAACATGCACGGGCCTTAATTTTTCATAAGAAGGCTGCAATTGAAACCACAGTTTTGGAGAAAGGATGTGTGGAGGCTCGTGTTGAATTGCGGGGAAAAAGGAAGTTTTGTCTAAACCAACTTTAGACATGCCTTCAATTTCTTGGTCACATGAACCTCATAGCCCAAGGTCATATCATGAAATGGAGCCAACGCTCATTAGACATAAATTGGGAAGCGCCTTTTGGATAAGTGCTTTGTCACCACTAATGGTCACACGAAGGAAGGGGATTATAATCCAAAGAAGCCATAGTTGACTGTTTTAACTAACAGATAAGATGAAGAGTCTCAATTTCCAGAGAAGCTAAGGAATATCAACATAACGCCCAGTGATGATGAATGCATGGAGCTAACCACCATGGATGATGAGGAGTTGCCATGATGATCATGCAGAGGAATCGACATGAGAAAATCATGTAGAACAGAGAAGTAAAAGTGTACTGCAAGCTATCTATGCAACAATGAGGAAGAGATGCAGTAAACAAACATAAGTGGTAGAAAAGTGACGTTGTAAAGAGAATGCAGAGGCATTTCTCAGAGGATGCAGTTGGTGCACAGAGAGTATAAAAGTTCGGAACAGAGAAGATATTGTGTTGTTATTAAGAATGATTCATGCGGGTAGAAGCATGTGGTTTGCAAGTGCTAAAGGGAAGAAGAATCAAGGAACATAAATGCATATCTAAGAGAAGAACATAAAGCGTAGTAGATGCGAGAAGAGAGAAATTGATGCGGGCATAGCAGAGTAGTGTAGAAGAATAATGATGAGACTGGTAAGCCATAGATAAATGTTATATCATTGTGATAAAGTTTTAAAAAGAAAATATTTATATTTCAGGGTGGTAGGGAGGTTGTAGGGAGGATTGGTTTCCTTAAAGTTTCAAGTAGGTGCTTGAATATAGGGGGTTTTAGATTCCATCTGGTTGCAGACAGAAAAACCAACGTGGTGGGGTGGTGAAAGGGAGAACTATTGTTATTTGTTATATAGGTTGGTGCCTGTGTGACTAGAAGTTTTTGGTTCCATCCAGTTGGTGCTGGAACACTTAGGGAATTGAAGCTTCCTTATAGTGGGTTCTAGAGAAAGCAGGGATTTGGTGCTTCCTTCTAGTGGGTGCTAGAGAAACCAGGGAGTTAGTGCTTCATTCTAGTGGGTTCTAGAGAAACCAGAGAGTTGGTGCTCTCAGCAAGTTGCAGCTTGAAGAACAGAGGTGGTAGCCTCACAATGAGTTGGTCCTCATAAGAATGATAATGTACAACAAATAAAGATTACTTATGATATCAATAAGAAGAGGTTTTTCCGTTTATGGGTTTCCTCGGGAAATATCTGTCCCTGTATATTTCATGTGTGTGATTAATGTTGAATATTATATTGCTTACCTCCCTACATTATTGTGATTCTCATTGAGTGATCTATAAAGAGTTTAAAATAAGCATAACTATTTAAGCATGGTAACAACTGATTCACCCCCCCTCTCGGTTTTCCAACATTGGATACTTTGCAAAGGGAAATGTAAATTGTCTAAATTGTATGCAAAATTGTCTAAATGTGAATTTGGCAAGACTACACTTGTATACCTAAGCCATATAGTAGGAGGAGGACGATTAAAAATTGACCCTTCCAAAATTGATGTAATTGTAAATTGGCCTGAGACAAAAGTGTAACCAAGATCCAGAGCTTCTTAGGTGAATTCCAGTATTGGAGGAGGTTCATTCCAAACTTCTCCTTTATAGAAACTCCTTTGCATGGCTTAACCAGTGTGAAGAAAACTTTTTAGTGGGAAGGAAAGCAACAAAAATCTTTCGACACTTTGAAGGAGAAGATCAGTACTGCACCAGTATTAGCACTACCGAATCTTCAAAAACCTTTTGAGATCGAGACAAATGCTAATGGATACTCCATGGGTGCAATATTGATGCAATATCATAAGCTTGTTTGTTAGCAGTCTAAAACTATTAATGAAACTGTTGTTAACTATCCCACATATGATAAAGAGTTGTATGCATTAGCTCAAAGTGTAAAGAAATGGAAGAACTACCTCTTAGTTAAGGAAACAATCATACATGCATATCACCAACCCTTATAGTATCTCCAAGCACAAACCAAAATGTAACCATATCGACACTACAGATGGATGGGTTTTCTACAACAATTTCATTTGGTAATCAAGTACAAAAGTGTATAAGTAACAAGGTAGTTGATATGCTTTCTAGAACTCCTATTTTTGATTCTATTATTTTGAAGAATACTTCTTTATCTCATGGTATCTATGTGGAACAATATGTTATTTATGATTATTTTAAAGAAGTATATGAAAATCTAACCCATGGTGCATAGGTAGAGAACTATTGTCTGCAGGGAAAAATACTCTACCATCTTGGAAAGTTATGTATTCCTACAAGTGAATGAGTCCATGGAATATGAGAAGCTCACACTTCTCTTGTGTTTGGGAATTTTGGGGTAGGAAAAACTATGGCTCATTTACATAGGTTTTGTTAATTGCCTAAAACGAAAGAAATTGTAACTAAATATGTAAATGGGTGTGTGATGTGTTCTACTTGTAATCCCACTAATAGAAAACTAGGGTTATACTCACCACTTTATGTTCCATCCCATCCATGGGAAAGTATCTCAATGGATTTTTAGGGGGTTTACCAATGTCAAAAGGGGGTCATGGCTATTTTTATGTTGTAGTGGATAGGTTCAAAAAGATGTATATATTGATGCCATGTAAAAAGAAGATAATTGTTGAGAATACTGATAATATCTTCTTTCAGTATGTTTGAATTCACTTTGGGTTTCCCACATCCATTATCTTGGATTGAGATACTCAATTCCTTAGGGATTTTTGGACAAGTTTGTGGAGAATGATGGACACCAAATTGAAGAGGAGCATTGCTTTCCATCCACATACCAATAGACAAACAGATGTTATAATCCAAACAATGGTACTTTTTCTTCAAGGCTACTGCAACAAGCATCCCAAGTTATGGGATGAACAAATACCTTATGTACAAAATGATTACAACCGAGCCTTACATTCCTCCACTCAGAGTTCACCTTTTCAAACATGTTTTGGGCACCTACCTAAAGTTTCTTTAGACTTGATGTATGGGAGATATTCCAATGAAAATGAAGAAATAATAGAGGATAGATCTTGCAAGTTCATCCAGAGGATCTAGCAGGTGCATCAGGAAGTCACAGAACAATTGGAGAAAATTCAAGCACAATATAAAGCTCGACATGAAAAGCACAAGATTGATCATCATCTCCAGGTTGGAGACCAGGTATGACTTCACATCATCAAGGAGAGATTGAAGGGTGAAGGAAAGAAAATCAAGACCACTCATTATGGACCCTTCACTATCTTGGAGAAAAGTGGTACCAATTCTTTTTGTCTGGATCTTCCACCGTATATGTAGATTTAATGAGTTGTGAATGTAGAAAAATTGAAACCTTTTTAGCCTCCCATGATCATGGATCAGGATGAGGAAGTTTCAATGAGATTCAGTTGATGAATTTTCTCCTGAGTACTTGAATGCATTAAAGGAAGATATCATCCTATATAGAAGGATGAGGACATCATGCAAGGGTGATGTTGATTATATTCGAGTAGGATTAAAGGGAACACATCCAAGCAAGGCAAAGTGGATTGAGAAGGACAAGGTGAGGGAAATCTTCCCTCACTTATCTGTTGATTGATGAAATCTTTTGGGGGTCCAAAAATCTCTCAGTGGGAAGGCGTGAACTAAAAAGGATCCATATAAGACTAAGAACATATCAAAACTCGTAGAAGCAACTTAGGATGCTTAGAATGGCATCAACAGACAGAGAAAGAGAAAAAAATAAATTTTCTCAAAACTCTATGAAAATGAAATCATCACGAAGAGCACGTTGCAATATTTCTAAAGGTGCAAATAACTCATCAAATGGATTTACGAATTGAAAGATATTCACGGTCAAAATCTAGTCAATCTAGCCTAGTCAACAAGGGGATGAGTTAGCATCTGTATTGTTGATGTCAAGACCAGTACAGATGAAGTCAAAATCCATGCAACACATGTGGCATGAGTAGGAAGTGTCATGTGTCATGATAAAGTCATCATGATGTTATCCTAGTGACGTGGAAGCACTAGACGCTGCCACGTGTCACCCATATTTGGCATTTCTAGATCGATCTGTGGACTGGTAACATTTTTCCACGTGTCAGATAATACAGTCCATACAATGACGTGGCATGGTGATGTGGTAGGCTGAGTTAGCAAATGACATGTCAGTATGATGGTGAAGTGGATGATGTGGTCCAATAAGAGGTTTCCACATGGTCCAGTCATGGGCTACCACGTGGCAATGGGTAAATGCCCAAGGACAAACCTTAACCAAAAATTTGAAAAAAATAGGATTTGGCGGGTCTGCCAAATCTGGTGGGACCATGCCAAATCCGGAAACAAACTAATGATAGAACCCCCTCTAGAAGCTTCACCAAACTAAAGGAGATACATATGTTTAAATATATACATAGTTACAATAGTCAATCCAAAAGGGGGATGCCCACAGGCTTGACCTCGGGACCTCCCCCCTCATTAACGCCTTAACACATGCACCAAAACCAATGGGCCAACAACACCATGTTGTAATCGACGTCGAAATTAATACTTAAAAGGTGCATCCTCCCGAGCTGAAGAGGGAGGCGCGCATGCGCACGGTCGACATGCAATTTGAGACAGGGGTACATCAACATTTACTACAGGTTGTAGGGCACGAAAACAGAGACAAAATTCTTCTTGGACTTGGGAGTGCTAGAGTTGGATTGAGGCATGGAGAATGTCACTTTTGGGTAATTCGACGCCACAAATTCAGTGGTGCTGTCTTTTTTCTGATGTGAGCAATATTTATGCAGCTTGATTTCAGAATGAAGTATACTTATGTATTTTTCCAAACTTTTTTGTTGAGTTAATGAAAAATCCTACCCATTTGAGAGCAGGACCCAAAGACGTACTCCACCAGGGATGAACTCCCTTATCAAGTTTTTGTGTTCAGATTGGATGCTTGTGTCTCTTCATTATTGAGCTTTTCCTTATTTAATGGTGAACCTTAATTTATTCTCATTTAATGCAATTCTTTATAATTCACTCGATGAAAATATCTCAGATCACCTTCCCAACAACATTACATTGCATCCCTTCTTCCATTTATAGTAATTTAGCAAGCCATAGCCACTCTCTATCTTATGCTAGATTTTCATATTATTCAATGCAAGAGCATCTCTCATGGGATAATATTTTAGGTTGAAAAGCAATGGGGAATGAAATAATCCTTATGGTCTCTCCATCACATTTAGTTCCACTTGTCCTGATTAAAATATCACTAGCATGAGGTAGTGTAGCTTGTGTCCTCTGTGGCATGAGTTAGTCTCTCTTGTGTCCTATGTGCAAGTTTATCATATTCCATGTTGTTCTTTGTATAAGAACTAAAATATCCTATGTCTTTCACCTAATATTTGGCTACATTTCCTCTTATATAAATTTCACTTGCACTAATGGGGGCATCACTCACTAGCTCAATACGAGTAGACTTAAGTATCTTTTCTTCTGGTTCTAAAAAGAGTATCTTCTAGTTCTCACTAGTAAGAAAAAAAAATGTTGTTTCTTTTTTATTTCTCTACATCAAGAGGATTTGTATCATTTTTAAGTTTACCTTATTGATCCTTCAATTTCAAAATTATAGGCCCTAAATCAACACCCAATCTCATCTCACCATGCTCAAGCAATGAGATTTTTTTTTTTCGACTATCCTTTTGTATTAATCTCGAAGAATGTATCTTTATTGTCATGGGATCTATCATTCATAGAATCTCTCTTACTTTCTATCACCTATGATATTGTAACATTTTTTTGGCCAATAGAAAACTTAGAAAATGCAATGCACAATCTAACAATAAAAGATAGTTCTTTTGTGCAGATTGCTCAATGCAAAAACTCCACAAGCACACAAAAAAAATGAACTAACTAAAATGTGAACACATTACCTTCTTGTGAGAGAGATAGTTTTCCCAATAACCTATATAAAAAATAAATTCCAGCATCAAATGGTTGGAGAGTAGTTAATGAGTCTTAGATAAAAATAAATTATGAGCGAAGCATGTTTATTACAATTTTAAAATTTATTTTAAATAAATAAATAAAATCAATTTAAAAGCATAAATAATAATATATACCCCAAATTTGTTTTGAAAAGGAGTGTGGGAAAGGTATTTTAATCTACGTGTGCCCTGGAGGCCCATGTGCCTCCTCGACAACTCTCCATGTAAACACACAAAACGAGATTAGGTTTCCCATCTGAGACTCATTTTCTCCCATTTCTTTCATTTCGAAATTTATTTCTGATCATAGGGTTTTTAGGACGTAGCCTTGGCTCCATGGCCACCTTCCTGGAGGGTGTTTCCATGGCCCTCTCTCTTATTTCTCTTGAACCATAATTTTGAAGGGTTCCAGGGTGTGGCTATCTCCTTGTGGCTTGGTCACTAGTGCGTTGTTTCTTGCCCCTTGTGGGATTTCTACTTACGGATTGACACTTAGTTCTTAAGAGGAAAATGGTAATTTTTGAAAATACCAAATGGAATGGCTAGATTTCGTATCATGGAAAGGAAAGAAAGATCCTTAAATCTCGATGCCTTGGTAATCATTGTCTCCTTCATAGGTGTACGCTTCCAATATGCAGTATATTGTCCCCTTGTGGGCTCCCTCCTTGGTGCCTCTTGTATAAGTGTTTCCTTGTAACTTGACCCTCGATGCTTGTAGTGTACATCTTGTGAGATTGTTGGTACTTTTTCTTGTATTTGGTGTTAATATCGAATGCTCGATTGCATGTTCAATTTATGGAGACATTTGTTTGGTAGCCCTCAAATTTTATTTCCTCCTCCATTACTTGGGCATATCAACACCCTTGATGCAACTTTTGTGTCTTTATGTATATTATTTGTTTATCTTCTTTCCATCTTCGTTATGTGCATATTTGGTTCTGCATTATGAGTTTCAAATATGTACTATTTCTTGTCTTCAAGGTATTACTAACTACTTGTTTTTGTTGTTTGGCAAATTCTATTGATCTTTCCAACTGAGTTTTTAAAATGGATTGTTATTTCTCTTGCTGGCTTAGTGGAAACAAGCTTTGTAGCACTGAATATGTAATATTGCATGAGTGGGAGTGACAAATGGATGGTAACAAGCATAAGCACATTTTTAATGCAAATATGCTTGGCCCTTATGATTAAGCTTCGTTTTAGAGGTTTACTTTGAATTTGTCTTCTTTAAAATGTAAGTGATAGTTTTATACTTTCTCACCTTAAGCTTGTACATATGGTTGTTGGATAAGGAAGCCAGCAATATTTGATGTAAGGCTTAGCATTGGGATTGTCTAGACATGTTAAAGAAATAGGTTAGAGAGGGAATTTTCTACTGCGGGTGATGATTTTCTTTCGACGATTATTATCAACCCATTGGATGTTGTCAATACGAGAATGCAAGCCCAGGAAGTTGGGGCACCCTATTATACACACTTCCATGGGAACCTCAGACCGTCCATGGTGAATCTTGGGGGAAACACAGTGTTGGCTCAAGTGAAGTCCAGTATGTCCTCAAGGAGGTGCTTTTGGGATGACTCCACTGCTAAGGAAATCTACTGAGAAGCCTTTTGTTTTACTGCTTCATGCTTCTCGTTGCATTACTAATGGTAGTTTTACATATTAAATTGTCGGTTTATAAGTGTCATAGTGTGATGATTGTTTCAGGATTTGAGAGGCTTGGAGTTATTTTTATAACTTTATAGGTGTTGGAAATTAATGTTTCTTCATAAAAATTTCATGTTTTGTTGTATTGTTTATGTTTTCCAATATGTTGATGCTTTCCCCTTTTTTTTAACAGAAAATGGTTAAATATATTATAAAAAAAAATGGTTGCAACTAAGCTGACAACACTAGTTATAAAAGTATAAATTATTCATGATTCAATTTGTTTGCACCTGTCCAAGATAAAAAAACAAATCTCACTAAAAGTATGTGGTTGGAACAAGGTTCTTTTGGGTAGTCTTCATAGGTTTTATGGGTTGTAAATAAAGGGTTTCTAGGGTGCAGGTTAGGGGTTTTGGAATAGATTGTACAGTTACGTGGGTGGTCAAGCCTAGGTTTTAGTTTTGAAACTGGGCTCTGATACCATTTGTGAGGCCTTCCTGTTTAAGGGCTCAATAATAAATAAATATATACTTTGTTGTTTCCTACTGAAATAATCTGCAATTTAATTTATGGTTTCCTTTAATGGTTTTTCTTTGGGTTTTCTTTATACCAGGAGTAAACTGATAAATAGCATAATCACAAAAATGACATAATCACAAAAAAATCCTAATAAAATACATAGTTTAACATAATCATAACAAAAACATAATAAAATACATACCTCGACCTGCAGTTTGGTTGATTTAGTTGATGGTTCTCTTGTTCTTGAGCTTCCCCAAACTGCCCAACTGAATATTAACCCCCCAGAAAACTAGCAACAACCTCTTTGGCTCCCTAGATCAAGGAATCCTTGTGGTTTCTTGGCCCCCGAGCCTAATGTTCCCAGCAACAACAGTGCCCTTTGAGAGTTCCCAGAACAATATGTTCTCTCCATTTTCCTCCTGGTCTTCCACCTCTTGTAGACTGTTTCAAAACAAAATGAGACCCCCACTCCAAGTCCCCCGCCCTCTTCCTGATCCTCCCCTCTCATTCAATTCCTAAACTACCTTATCCCCCTCATTAATTCCCCAACAACCTTTTTCCTTCATTAATTACTTCACCTACCTTTTACTAATAAAATAATAAAAAGACTTTTTGAATTTATTTTAATAATTAATTAAATTTAAATTAACAACTATGCAAATTAAATAATCTAATTGGGTTGTTATAATTAACACATAGATTTTGTACATGGTGCCATTCTTCATGTTCAAATCATTGAATAATGTGGCATATAATCAACCCACCATGAGGTCTAAATACTAGGGTTCATGTATTAACACATAGACTTTGTACATGGTGTCATTCTTCGTGTTCAAAGCATTGATTAATGTAGCATATATTCTTCATCATTCAACTCACCCATCTAACATAGAAAAATCATTGTTCATGGTGTGCATAGTCATCTATAGTAACATCTAAAATAGAAGAAGCATTGTTCATGGTGTGCATAGTCTTCCATAGTAACACCAATAAGAGTCATATTATTGCAAGATCGTGCATCACATGTCAAGTGAAAATGTTAATCCCTAAATAGTGGCTCATTACCCCTTAATTGGGGCATATTACAATACTAATTTTATTTTATTTATGTTGTCTTTATTCCATTAGTTGTAATTATACCTCCTAGTCTCCTATTTATACCAAGGAGACATTTTCATTTGGAATCATCTTGTAATTGGACATTTATGTGGGAATAAGGAGGTTTCCCCCTCGAAGAGGCTTATTATCTAAACTTATCTCTTTTTCAAGGCGTTGAGTACCTATTCTGAGGTTTTTCTATGCTTTATTGATATTTGGTTCTTAACATATGGTATCAGAGCTCAAGGTCTTGGGGTTTCACTGCTACATCTGATGCACCTTGGAATTTTCGCTATAACTATTTGTTTACAATGTTTTATAAGGAACGTTTTGGAGGATATTTAGTAGACAGATCAAGGTACGTTGGGTTGAAATTTCAGCTTCTGAGGCCTTATACTTTCGGAGATACAACCTGTGTAAGATAGGGTTCTGGAATCATCCTAAACTGAGCCATTGTGGAATTTTCGCCATAAACAATTTTTTGTAATGTGTTAGACCCTGAAATACAGAAGCCATTCACATAAATTAGTAAGGTAGCTTTGGTAAAAATTTCAGCTTCTAGGTAATTGTACATTTGTTTATGCACCCTATGGAATATAGGGTATCTGACTAGTCCTATTGTCTAGCCTCAAGAAGGTGTTCCAGGTAAAACAATCATAACTTCTTCCTAGAGTATCCAAATTGAGTGATACCAATTGCATTGGATAGTGGACAGTCTGTATTATTTTGGGTGCGAGTTTCAAAATTTTATATCAATTATTTTTTGTGGGGCACGCTATACAAGTGAGATCCTGTGGAAAGGACAAAAATCAGCAAGTTATGGGGAAGTTACTGTAAATTCCACTTGGCACATCCAATTTTGATCATAACTGTGGCATTGCAGAGAAGAAATATCATATAACTACAAAAAAGAAATCTTCATACCCATAAGGGTCGAAAAAGTTGGAGATACAACATAAGAAAGATTGTCTAGCAGAACCACCTCAAAATCAAGGTTCAAAAGTGATACTTGGCCAACATGCAACCCAAAAAGGGAACTTCTACACCAAATAAGCCTCCATATAGTCATACTTGGACTCTTGATGAAGGTGAAGAAATGTGTAGGGACATCAATGAATTAGAAAAGAAGACAATGACAAAAGATGAACTACAAGGGATGATGTATTCAACTGAAGCTAAATTGGAGGTAATAATGGATACTAAATGGATGGTTTAAAAAGGGAGATCATGGAAGGAATGAAACATTTCCTAATAGAGAGGACACTTAAAAGTGAAAATGTGTCCCATGAAATTCATGATGAGGACACAAAGAAGATGAATCAAGAATGGAGAAACTCCAACTTTGGGTTAAAGACCAACCAAGTTCCTAAGATTGATATGAGGAAGTTTGATGGAAAGGACCCAATCACATGGATAATTCAGATGGAGCAACTCTTTGATCTACATAATGTGCCACAGACACAAAAGGTACAAATTTCTTCTTTATATTTAGAAACCAATAAATTTGTATGGTATCGATGGCTTTTTTCTCGCAAATCACTTGTCACTTGGACAATTTTCACGGAAGAAATGATATCACACTATGAGGATACAAGGAGAAATACCTTCTTTATCTAATTGATAAATCTAAAGAAAAAGGGTTCAGTTACAAAGCACGTTGAGAACTTCCAAAGATTGAATATAAAGGTAACATATATTCAAGATGAGCACTTTATTGATGTATTCATAGGAACTTTAAAGGATAAAATTCAACATGAGGTTCATCT
>SNQJ01S0105687.1:22066-48573 GCA_010110895.2 Picea sitchensis | reverse complement strand
TCTAGTGCTTCCACGTCACTAGGATAACATCATGATGACTTTATCATGACACATGACACTTCCTACTCATGCCACATGTGTTGCATGGATTTTGACTTCATCTGTACTGGTCTTGACATCAGCAATACAGATGCTAACTCATCCCCTTGTTGACTAGGCTAGATTGACTAGACTTTGACCACGAATATCTTTTGATTCGTAAATCCATTTGACAAGTTATTTGTGCCTTTAGAAATATTGCGACGTGCTCTTCGTGATGATGCCATTTTCATAGAGTTTTGAGAAAATTTAATTTTTTCTCTTTCTCTGTCTGTTGATGCCATTCTAAGCATCCTAAGTTGCTTCTACGAGTTTTGATATGTTCTTAGTCTTATATGGATCCTTTTTGGTTCACGCCTTCCCACTGAGAGATTTTTGGACCCCCAAAATATTTCATCAATCAACAGATAAGTGAGGGAAGATTTCCCTCACCTTTTCCTTCTCAATCCACTTTGCCTTGCTTGGATGTGTTCCCTTTAATCCTACTCGAATATAATCAACATCACCCTTTCATGATGTCCTCATCCTTCTATATAGGATGATATCTTCCTTTAATGCATTCAAGTACTCAGGAGAAAATTCATCAACTGAATCTCATTGAAACTTCCTCATCCTGATCCATGATCATGGGAGGCTAAAAAAGTTTCAATTTTTCTACATTCACAACTCATTAAATCTACATATACGGTGGAAGATCCAGACAAAAATAATTGGTACCACTTTTCTCCAAGATAGTGAAGGGTCCATAATGAGTGGTCTTGAGTTTCTTGCCTTCACCCTTCAATCTCTCCTTGATGATGTGAAGCCATACCTGGTCTCCAACCTGGAGATGATGATCAATCTTGTGATTTTCATGTCGAGCTTTATATTGTGCTTGAATTTTCTCCAATTGTTCCGTGACTTCCTGATGCACCTACTAGATCCTCTGTATGAACTTGCAAGATCTATCCTCTATTATTTCTTCATTTTCATTGGAATATCTCCCATACATCAAGTCTAAAGAAACTTTAGGTAGGTGCCCAAAACATGTTTGAAAAGGTGAACTCTGAGTGGAGGAATGTAAGGCTCGGTTGTAATCATGTTGTACATAAGGTATTTGTTCATCCCATAACCTGGGATGCTTGTTGCAGTAGCCTTGAAGAAAAAGTACCATTGTTTGGATTATAAAATCTATTTGTCTATCGGTATGTGGATGGAAGGCAATGCTCCTCTTCAATTTGGTGTCCATCATTCTCCACAATCTTGTCCAAAAATCCCTAAGGAATTGAGTATCTCGATCCAAGATAATGGATGTGGGAAACCCAAAGTGAATTCAAACATACTGAAAGAAGATATTATCAGTATTCTCAACAATTATCTTCTTTTTACATGGCATCAATATATACATATTTTTGAACCTATCCACTACAACATACAAATAGCCATGACCCCCTTTTGACATTGGTAAACCCCCTAAAAATCCATTGAGATACTTTCCCATGGATGGGATGGAACATAAAGTGGTGAGTATAGCCCTAGTTTTCTATTAGTGGGATTACAAGTAGAACACATCACACACCCATTTACATATTTAGTTACAATTTCTTTCGTTTTAGTCAATTAACAAAACCTATGTAAATGAGCCATAGTTTTTCCTACCCAAAAATGCCCAAACACAAGAGAAGTGTGAGCTTCTCATATTACATGGACTCGTTCACTTGTAGGAATACATAGCTTTCCAAGATGGTAGAGAATTTTTCCCTGCAGACAATAGTTCTCTACCTATGCACCATGGGTTAGATTTTCATATACTTCTTTAAAATCATCATAAATAACATATTGTTCCACATAGATACCATGAGATAAAGAAGTATTCTTCAAAATTATAGAAGCGGAAATAGGAGTTCTAGAAAGCATATCAACTACCTTGTTACTTATACACTTTTGTACTTGATTACCAAATGAAATTGTTGTAGAAAACCCATCCATCTGTAGTGTCGATATGGTTACAGTTTGGTTTGTGCTTGGAGATACTATAAGGGTTGGTGATATGCATGTATGATTGTTTCCTTAACTAAGAGGTAGTTCTTCCATTTCTTTACACTTTGAGCTAATGCATACAACTCTTTATCATATGTGGGATAGTTAACAACAATTTCATTAATAGTTTTAGAGTTCTAACAAACAAGCTTATGATATTGCATCAATATTGCACCCATGGAGTATCCGTTGGCATTTGTCTCGATCTCAAAAGGTTTTTGAAGATTCGGTAGTGCTAATACTGGTGCGGTATTGATCTTCTCCTTCAAAGTGTGGAAATATTTTTGTTGCTTTCCTTCCCAGTAAAAAGTGTTCTTCACACTGGTTAAGCCATGTAAAGGAGTTTCTATAAAGGAGAAGTTTGGAATGAACCTCCTCCAATACTGGAATTCACCTAAGAAGCTCTGGATCTCGGTTACACTTTTGTCTCAGGCCAATTTACAATTACATCAATTTTGGAAGGGTCAATTTTTAATTGTTTTCCTCCTACTATATGGCTTAGATATACAAGTGTAGTCTTGCCAAATTCACATTTAGAAAATTTTACATACAACATTTCCCTTTGCAAAGTATCCAATGTTGGAAAACCGAGAGGGGGGGTGAATCAGTTGTTACCATGCTTAAATAGTTATGCTTATTTTAAACTCTTTATAGATCACTCAATGAGAATCACAATAATGCAGGGAGGTAAGCAATAGAATATTCAACATTAATCACACACATGAAATATACAGGGACAAATATTTCCCGAGGAAACCCATAAACGAAAAAACCTCTTCTTATTGATATCATAAGTAATCTTTATTTTTTGTACATTATCATTATTATGAGGACCAACTCATTGTGAGGCTACCACCTCTATTCTTCAAGCTACAACTTACTGAGAGCACCAACTCTCTGGTTTCTCTAGAACCCACTAGAATGAAGCACCAACTCCCTGGTTTCTCTAGCACCCACTAGAAGGAAGCACCAACTCCCTGCTTTCTCTAGCACCCACTATAAGGAAGCATCAACTCCCTAAGTTTTCCAACACCAACTGGATGGAACCAAAAACTTCTAGTCACACAGGCACCAACCTATATAACAAATAACAATAGTTCTCCCTTTCACCACCCAGCCATGTTGGTTTTTCTGGCTGCAACCAGATGGAATCTAAAACTCCCTATATTCAAGAACCTACTTGAAACTTTAAGGAAACCAATCCTCCCTATAACCTCCCTACCACCCTGAAATATAAATCTTTTCTTTTTAAAACTTTATCACAATGATATAACATTTATCTATGGCTTACCAGTCTCATCATTGTTCTTCTACACTACTCTGCTATGCCTGCATCAATTTCTCTCTTCTCGCATCTACTACGCTTTCTGTTCTTCTCTTAGATATGCATTTATGTTCCTTGATTCTTCTTCCCTTTAGAACTTGCAAACCACATGCTTCTACCCGCATGAATCATTCTTAATAACAACACAATATCTTCTTTGTTCTTCACTTTTATACTCTCTGTGCACCAACTGCATCCTCTGAGCAATGCCTCTGCATGCTCTTTACAACGTCACTTTTCTACCCCTTATGTTTGTTTACTGCATCTCTTCCTCATTGTTTCATAGATAGCTTGCAGTACACTTTTACTTCTCTGTTCTACATGCTTTTCTCACGTCGATTCCTCTGCATGATCATCATGGCAACTCCTCATCATCCATGGAGGTTAGCTCCATGCATTCATCATCATTGGGCATTATGTTGATATTCCTTAGCTTCTCTGGAAATTGAGACTCTTCATCTTATCTGTTAGTTAAAACAGTCAACTATGGCTTCTTTGGCTTATAATCCCCTTCCTTCGCGTGACCATTAGTGGTGACAAAGTGCTTATCCAAAAGGCGCTTCCCAATTTATGTCTAATGAGCGTTGGCTCCATTTCACGATATGAACTTGGGCTATGAGCTTCATGTGACCAAGAAATTGTAGGCATGTCTAAAGGTGGTTTAGACCAAACTTCCTTTTTCCCTACAATTCAACACGAGCCTCCACACATCCTTTCTCCAAAACTGTGGTTTCAATTGCGGCCTGCTTATGAAAAATTAAGGCTCATGCATGTTCTGGCCCTGTAATGGAGCACGACCATTGATCTCACGATATTGATGGTGCTCTTGAATAGATGGTTCATATCTATCGTATCAATTCTGTGGACCAGATCTCTCCTTCCTCCATCAATGACTGAGGTTTCCTTCGTGATCCGGGCTCCGGGAGTTTCAACTCTCAATCCCTATTACTGTTGACTAGATATCTTCTGGAATGGAAGATCTGTTGACATTTGTCCTCTTCAATTGATGGCTCTGCCTTCTTTCCTTTTTCCATGTGAAATCATTGGTATCAGTGATAAGATGACACGTATCCCTCCAAACCAACAGACGATATCGATTTCCCGCTACGGGCTTTAGGAGTTTCAATTCTCAAGTTCTCGTTTTCTCCCGAAGCATTTCACCTGGAGTCCACGATCCAACGACGCATGTCCTTCTTGGATCAACGGTCTATATCTCCTTCGTGTCTCTTAACTTCGGAGATTTCAATTATCAAACTCTCCTTCATCATTCCTTTTCATTTTCCCGGAGTTGATAATCAACTGACGCGTGTCCTATTGAATCCAATGACTATCCTCCACTCTGGGACTTCGACCTTCAGGACTTCATGTCTTTGGGTGAGTAATGGTGGTAAAACTCCTGAAGAAAAAATCCCAAAGTGACACAACTCTTGAATCACTCGATGATATGTCATGAGCCGAGAAGCTTCCATGTGTCACTCAGATTTGTGATTTCCATGTACCTGAAATGTCAAATCAACTTGACACTTGACATTGTCTGATTGCGCCCTGTGTCCTTGTGGATGTAGTTTGCTAACATGGTCTGCCACATGTCCTTCTCGAATGAATGGTTCTCGTTCTCCCTTTGATCGACGACTGTGATCAAATCGTGACTTCGCCTATCAGGTGTTGGAACCTACCCTGACTCTTCCAACTCCTGATATCTGAATTACTCTATATCAACGACCCACAACCCTCTATGATCCAATGGTCCATATCCTATTGGGACTTCACATTTCGCGAGTTCCTACAACTCTTACCTTTGACTTTTCTAATTCATGAGTCAGTAAAATGTCAATCTCTTACCACTTGTTCTCTTGATCCAATGGTTTAGATATCATCGCGATTTTTCATTTCGTGGAGTTGGAGGATGGCTCTTGTCCATTATCCTCTTCATAGTTATACTGGATCCGACAGATGTTGATCCTCGACGCTTAGATCCAACGGATCAGATCTGTACTTCTCCTCTGCGCTTCGTCAAGTCATGTTAAGAAACAAATAAATGAATACAAATCAACATAATAGATATAGAAGATCAATATGCAAAATCTCTTTTATTACTATCAAACCTTTAGGGTAGGGAAACACCATACAATGGATCCTATTATGGAAGGGATCCTCTCTTGTTCACTTGCCTCTTTGAGGGGGTTGTTAGGATATTTAGACACTTAGGAGTTAGTTAATATCTACTTGGTCTAATATGTCATTAGATAAAAGTGTGTTTCTTTAGTATGCACTAGTATGCATTTGTAGTTAGGCAATCCGACGGTCACGATATGTTCCCGACATAGAGTGATCCGATGGTTCATACTCTCCTCGATCTTAACGACCATTGATCCGTGGATTAACACCCGATTGGTCCATGATCTCTATTTAAAGAGCATGGAGGGTCATTTGCCGATGATCGATTGTGAGAAACTCTCTTGTAAAATCTCTCTGTAATTGTTTTTTCTTTGCATTAATAAACTGCTCCAAGTGGCCGCGTTGGCTGGGGCCGTGGATGTTTCCCCGTAGGGGTTTTACCACGTGAAAACATCGGTGTGTTGTTCTTTGATATGGTTATGTGAGTGGTTACTGAAGGTGTTCGTCCTCTGTTGGAATACCTGTGTTGTCGAACATGGTATCAGAGCCTGTTTGAAGACCCGCTCCTGTTGTAGATCGAGATCGTGAAGTCGAGTTGACTCATCTCTATTTTATGGCATTTATATACATTTCTGGGCTGAAAGGACTGTTCCATTGCATCCGGAGCATGCTTTTCATTCAGGAACACTTTTCGTTTCATTCGAAAAGGTTTCCGTTTGCCCAAGATACGACCATTACAGTCAGAATCCGGAGATATAAAGTCTGAATACACATTTTTAAATTTTTGCAAAGTTTTGATTTTATTTCGGTTTGTATTTTTTTTTTCCGGGCTGCTACTCTTTTAGATCTACGTATGCTCTTTGCCTCGCACCTTGTGCGATCTCGGAAAATCAGAAACAGATAGGAAAAGGTGCATCTTCCGGGTAAGCTAACCGAGATCTAACCCTTATTGTCATCGAGAAGCGAAATTTTTTTCTTGTGTGAAAATAGTTTTTTTGGAGCATGCTCTCCACCACCACCACCAACAACAACAACAACAATCCTCCTTCTGAACATTACAATATGTTTTGCTAGACCAGTTGGTTAAAACTTGCCTTATTAAGTAAGAGGTCTTGAGTTCAAGTCTCTCTTTTGTTACTTTTTTTGAAAAAGTTCATGCTAAAAGAAAGTTTAAAATTGTAGAGTGTGTTTCACTTCAAGTATAAAGTGAATCATTAAAAGTAGCTTTAATATTTATTTTCTTGGTTACTTTTGCGTACAGCACTACGTTATAAGGTAACCTCATTGTGAAAGTGATCCCCCACTTCTCTTTATAAAAGTAAGTCACTTCATAGTAATACACTATCCATTGGTTATTTAGTTCTGAATGTGTACTTTTTAAAGGGGCATAACTCTCACATCAGTCGTTTTCAGTCGTTTTTAAAGCCGCACAACTTTTAATCTTTCCATCGAGATCATTGAATTCTGGGTTTCAAATCTGCATACATATTTAATATGGCTTCTAAGTACTATCATGCTTACCGGTGACACCTACTTCAATGGAAGTCCATATGGAAGATTTATTAAGAAGTAAAGGCACAAGTCTGGATTACCATGAGGCAGGCAATGATGATGATAAAGAAAATAAATGGGATAATAGGAATGACTGACACATGGACTATTTGAATCCATCTCTCTGATCCTAAGGAATACCATCTTCAAAGGAGTTGATGAACCGAGCCGTGGGACAAGATTGAATCGTGTTTGATGACTCAATGAGCCTTGGAGTTAAGAAAATCAATCTTGAGGGTCCCAGAGTGTTTCTTGTATGGAGACTATCTATCTAAGTTTAAACCTTTCGGACATGTAGAATGCAACATAAAATGAAGGAACAGCGTTGCATATCTTATTCTTTCTAAGCTTTGGTGAGTGCATATTCCGTGTTTGTATCTACCTTTCATGCCATGAAAGAGGCTCTAGAGGGCTTATGTGGGAACCCACTCTTGAGTCCTTTGTGCTTCTTTGATTAGAGATAGATTCTGGAGTGATCCAGCCTCAAACCATGGGATGACCTGGGGATCTGAATGGATGGCTCTGATGGTTGAGGGATCCAAGAATATAAAGGAATCTCAGAGCTGATTGGGATGGGATGGTCATGATGGTCCTAGATCGTTTCAAGGATGGTCAATGATTGATTCTCTTCTCATGGATCTGGTTTCAATTGGGTTGATGATCATCATGGGATCATATTTGGTCCTAAATGGATCAACCTCAAGGGAAATGTTGGTGATAGATCTTGGTGGGATCTGGAACAATTCAGGTATAAAATGATCATTTCAATGATGTATTATGATATTCCATCTCTTCTCGATCATGTCAAATCACTCATTCGGTGGAGTCTAGAAACAGATCAAGTTCACCTCACCAAGTTGTAATCAAGGATCTAAAGGATCATAAGCATGTTCTTGCAACTTGAATTGTTGGTGATATTACTAGGTTGTACAGGTTTGACAACTTTGGGTCATGTGATTTTCATGATTTTGTTGTGATGACTTGAGGCAAACTTTGAAAAATGGTTTGGGCATTCAAACCTATCATCATTACAACAACTAATATCCAATCAGGGCGGTCTTCTCATTTCAAATAGGAGATGGTGTGATAGGTTTGTGTTCTCAGTGTTAAACATCATCGGGCGGTTTGACAAGCGATGATGCCTCTTGGCATACCAGTCCTAGCGGCTTGTTCCGCGGTGATTTATTGATTCTCTTTCTTCTCCTTCTTTTAAGGTGCAAAGTATTTCTTAACTTTCATTGATGATTTTTTCGGGCGTGCTTGGGTTTACTTCTTTAAAAACTCAAAAGTGAAGTTTTGACAAGTTTTTGGCCTACAAGGCCCTTGTAGAAAAATGTCGGACATCAATTCAAAGGTTAAGAGCAGACAATGGAAGCGAATATGTGAACAATAATTTTACTGAGATTCTTGCACTCACATGGCATCCAAATGCAACAAATTTTTCCATATATACCATAACAAAATGGTGTTCAGGGAAAATAACCGCACATTAAAAGAAATGGCTAGTGTATGATCAATCTAAGGGATTAAGTCTGATAGTTAGTGAAGCAATCAAGCTGTGCAAATTACATAGTCAATCGCCTCCCACAAAGGCTCTTAAAATATAACACCCGAGGAAGAAGCTTGGACTAAATTAAACCAAATGTAAGTCAATTCCATGTATTTGACAGTATAGCATGGAAGTGCCATTCGATTTGAAGCGGAAAGCATTGCTGACCTAAAAGTGAGAAGTGTATGTTGTTGGTTATTACGAAGATGTCAAAGGTTATAGACTTCTTCAGCCACATTAATAATTATTATTAGAAGAGATGTTAAATTTGATGAAAATCTCTTGGCACCAGAACTAATTGATGGCCGGTGTGCCTACTTAGTCTTCTTGAGCCATATTTAGCGATTGTGCCTTCTGTTTTCTATTAAGTTCTTCTTGGATGATGTGGTGAGGATGAAAATCACCTACACACTGCTGACATTCCTCGAGGATGATTCCTTTGAACTGAACAAGCACCAACTCCATCGCTTCCTAAATGGGTTAAGTTGACGAGAAGTAGTCAGTGATCTTGTCGATGATCCTTCAGAATCGAAATGCGGTGCGTTCCGCGATTCTAGGCCTCTTCTCTTTTGGCTCAAGTTTAGAAACTCATGATCCAGAGAAATTTACAGAAGCTTGAGGTCATCAGTTGGGATACATCAATGAATGAGGAGTATTGTTCTTTAATGGAAAGCGATACTTGGGATCTTGCCTCTTCAAGGAAGAAAACTTGTTAGATGCAAATGGGTATGCCGAACTAAGTATGCATCAGATGGAAGTATTGAAAGACACAAAACCGATTAGTTGCCAAGGTTTTTTCCCAGAAGTTGAAGGCATTGACTATAATAGAGCCTTTTACCCCGTAGGCAAAATGAATTCCATCCGCCTTGTTCTTTTTCCCTTCCTACCTCCCACATAAATGGGAGGTCCATGAATAATGATGTTAAATCTACCTTCTTACATGGTGATCGAAGAAGAAATCTACATGGAACAACCTCCTGGTTATATCGAGAATGACTCTAATACTGTTTATTAAGCCTCAAGAAATCTTTATGGTCTCAAGCAAGCTCCCCAGAGCTTGGTATGCCAAAAATGGATGCTTTCTTATTGCCACTAGACTCTCTAGATGCCATTGATCCTAATGTCTATACCAAGAGAGTAGGAAGCCATCTCATCATCCTTTTCCTTTATGTTGATGACCTTATCCTTCTTGTTAGTGACTCAAAACTTTTTAAACCATGTGGCTTGACCTTAAGAAGAAATTTGAATGACGGACTTAGGCTTTTTTGCATTATTTCCTTAACCAGGTGATAATAAATTTCTCGATCAGTATCTGCTGGTAGCCTTCTTAAAACTTTCACATGGACAATTGTAAACCAGCCCATTCTCCCTTCGGTCACGGAGTCAAGCTTTACGCCACTTGTACTTCTCTGAAGTTGATGCCACCTTGTCGTCCGGTTAGTTGGTAGCCTCTTATACTTGATATACCCGTGCACGATCTTTCCTTTTGTTGTTGGTCTTGTTTCCCACGATATGAAAACACCCATGAAAGCCATTGGAAAATAAAGGATACTTCACTATGTTAGTGAATGCTTGTTAGGTTTAGGATACATTGGAGTTCGGGGGACTCCCTTATTGGTTGGTTTCAGTTATTAGGTTGGCGACCCGATGATCGGAAGTCTACTAAAGGTTATTTTTTCAGCCTTGGTTTAGGACATGTCATTGAACATGAAACAACAGGGCTATTGCACTTTCTTCGATGAAGCCGAGTACCGAGTAGTGGTAAATGCAAGTCGGGAAGCCTTGGCAACCGAGATCTTCGAGTTTAGTTTCGGCAGCACTGACATCCGACCAGCCTTTGGTGTGACCAATCAAAGTGCCATCAAGCTCGCCCAAGATCCAGTTCAACATGTTATTAGAAAACACATTGAGATAAAAATGCACTTCATCAGAAATCTTATTCATGATCAGAGTTATTGAAGTGCTTTTTGCCCTACAGAAGATCAAGTTGCGGACAGTTTCACAAAGTCTCTTAAAGAATGAAGTTTTTCAAACTTTGATCTATGTTAGGAGTTTAGGATGTTGTCATTAAGGGGGATAGGCTCTAATGCCTCCTTCCTTCTCTATTGTGTCATTATTGTGAAATCCTTCAAATCCTATCCCAAGTTGTTCTTAGGGGGATGTTAGGATATTTAGACATAGGAGTTGAAAAGGATTCGCCTACTTGGTCTAATATGTCGTTAGATAAAGTGTGTTTCTTTATTATGCACTAGTATGCATTTGTAGTTAGTAATCCGATGGTCCCGCGATATGTTCGACATAGAGTGATCGATTCATACTCTCCTCGATTTTAACTTGACCATTGATCGTGGCTTAACACCCAGTGGTCCATGATCTCTATTTAAAGAGCATGGGGTCATTGCGACGATCGATTGGGAGAAACTCTCTTGTAAAATCTCTGTAATTTTTATTTGCATTAATAAAAGCTGCTCCAAGTGGCGCGTTGGTTGGGGCAGTGGATGTTTCCCCGTGGGTTTTACCACATGAAAACATCGGTGTGTTCTTTGATCTGGTTCTGTGAGTAGTTACTGAAGGTGTTAGTCCTGTTGAATATTTTGTGTTGTCGAACATGGGCATCCTCATATTGACTACAACTCACAATACAATACTTCTCTTCATGTCCCATTACATTTCTTGGAACCCTTTATATAGTGCTACCATCACCTAATTACATTCTAGAGGAGGAATCTTCTAGAAGTAGAACCTTCTAAGAAGGCCTCTTACATTTATTATATCTAATTACCCATTTTATTATATTTAACTTTACCATAGTGGGCCTTATTCAATAATATAGTGGACCTAGTCCTGCCCATTGAATGGCCTCCACTAATATCACTATGGTCCCTCTGGGCCCCCACTACCTCTCTATATACCTTACATTCCATCCCACTTATGAAGCGTTCTTCCTCTCTATATACCTTACATTCCATCCCCCTTATGAAAGCGTTGTCCTCAACGCTTGATGTACAACCATAAACCAGGGTCCAATGGATAAGTGTGGACCATAGTGCTGAAGTAGACTAGAGAACCAGGGTCCCATTGAGAAATGGAATCCACCATGTTGAAGTAGTCCAACCTCCATTGTAAACCAAGGTTCCATGTCCATGTTCTCATGTGAACTCCACATGAAAGATATCGGCACCTAATAACCAACTGACAATGATGCTCCCAATACTGACACCTATCATGTGGATCCAAATAAGAATATCCATCCACATAGTGGGAAAGAGTCAAAGTTGAATCTAGAATGAACAATACCATTGTATAATATGCAGGTTGGATGCTGATAATCATAACTAGCTCCTGATGTGGGACAATGATGTTCTCTACAAAAGGTGGAGTAGAGTCATCAAATAAAATATGGAAGTAGTTGTCATCCCAGAAATGAAAACTATTCATATATCAATCATCGCAATCGGCCTCAAAATCATACCAAACATAAATTTATTGATTATATTCATCCTTGATGTCCACCATAATAAATCTCTCCTGCATGCTATCCAATGAATCTTGAATACTACAAAAACTATCATTGAGTCTATATGTGAGGCCATTTACAAAGTCATCCAATGTGTCATACAATTGGACTTTGAATGATTCAGTAATTTGTATAATTTCTTTGAGGGTTTGAGAGGAAATAGCCACCTGAGCACCCTATGAAATATTCAGTCCTGCATCCATCACAAAAAAACCCAATAAATAGAACAATAAGTTACGACAAAAAATCGCGACTTTTTCTGGAAAAACCCTAAAAACCCGTTAAATTTAAAATGTTCATAACTTCACTTCCTAGACTCCGTTTTGGCTGATTGTTTTTTTGAAATTGGGTCAAATTGTGAGAGGAAATCAGATATGTAATTTTATTGAGCAAATTCCGCCTACAAATGCTACATTAAAAAAAAAAAAATCATGTCGTCGACCACGGAAAAAACCCTGAAAATTTGTAGATTTTAAAACTTCAATATCTTAACTTCCCGGACATCGTTTTAGACGATTTTGTTTTTCAAATTGGGTGTTTTTATGATAGGAACTTGGATACACAACCTATTTCTACAATTTGTTTACAGAAATATACCGAAAGTTTCTGGAATGTCGTGGCCCTCTTTTTTCTTCTCCGAAAAACAAATCTTAAAAAAAAAAACATATTTGCCCACAATGTCTGCCAAGGAAAGTGCTCCGATACCAATTGTTAAGAACCAAATAGATATACAAATATAATCACCACAAATACTAAATACACAATAGATCCACAAATCAATATAGAAGAACAATATGAAAAATCACTTTTATTACTATCAAACTTTTAGGGTAGGGCAACACCATACAATGGATCTTAGAAGGTTCTACTTCTAAAAGATTCCTCCTACATTTATTATATCTAATTGCCAATTTATTATATCTAACTACCATAGTGGGCCTTATTTAATAATATAATGGACCTAGTCCACCTTACATTGAATGGCCTCCACTATTATTGTTATGGTCCCTTTGGCCCCCCCCACTACCTCTCTAGCTACCTTACAGGTCACTCGACTCTGATCTAACATGCATCGGGTATTCAGGATTGATGATCCAACGACCATTTTCACTCCTCCTCCTGATCTTTGGATTTCTCAAATCTATAAGTGTCAAAGGCCATGACCTTTGATATTTCTGCAAGCCTTGATGTATGGGATCTCGTCTGCGTATCTCAGAACTCTATCTCTCCTGATCTTTGATTTTTGCATACTTTTTTCTTCTTCACCTAAGATTATGTTGTTCCTGTTTCACCATCGATGACAAGCACACTCTGCCTGTAAACATGCCATCATTGTTTTTGTTCTTTCCTATAGACATGTCATTGTTTTTGTTGTTATTTCCATCAATGACAAGCATACTCTATCTATAAACATGCCAACAATACCCCCCTTTGGCATTGATGGAAACCCTGAATGCCTATGCTAAGTTGTTTGGACCTCCAACTATAGCATCCAGACCACTCTGTTTCTCCCCCTTTGTCATGAATGTCAAATAAAACATGCTCCCCTGAGTTGTTGCAGTATTTGTCGAAGGTATCATATATTCAACCAATACATACTCCCCCTGATAGGATGGACCCTCTTATTTGAGTCTTGTAGAGTATTTCTATATAACTCACAGTCTTCTACCTTTAATTCTTGGATCTGTTCATCTTCAACTTCAGTTGCGTCTTCTGTAGCAAACTCAATATTGTTCACCTCTCTTACTGGGACTCCTTCATCAACCTTTTCTTGTCATACCTGAATGACCCCCCTGTCACGCTTATTTGATCTTCTATTACATCAACTTCATTTTTATTCCATGATGGCTACACTCCAAGGATTTTATGACCATATTCATCACAAGAAAAAAACAATTACAAACACTCTCATACCTGCTTTCCCTTTCTACAAATGAAGGACCTCTGTTAGACTTCTTAGGAGTATTGATTTCTTCCTTGTTGTATCCAATACCGAATTTGTCATTTGGTGATCTCTGACTATCCAAGATCTCATCTAGAGTCATGTAGTTGTTGAAGAACTTGATTTAGGTGTTTGACTTCTCAACCTTCCCAACTTGTTCTTCTGGCTTATGACATGATTATTCTTCTACTTCTTCTTTTCTTGCATGGGAGGATTCAATATCAACATCATTATCTGTCCTTATTCCTTTAGCCACCACTTGTCCTGAGTTTACATTTTTTACCTTATAATCTTTGGACGTGAACACCTCTTCACAACCTCTATCACACATTTGACTTATACTGAGAAAATTATGTTTCAGACCATCTACAAGGAGGACATCCTGGGAATCTCCTTTGCCATTACTCAAACTCACCATCCCTTTACCCTTGATTTTACCTGGTTCATCATTTCCAAAGGTCACATTTCTTGTTTTTCCTTTGCTTATAGATAGAAAATTATCCGTGTCTCTGGTCATGTTCTTGGAACATCCACTGTCTATATACCAGGGGTCTTTTTGTTTTTGAGCTGAAAGTACTAGACCACATTTTTCACTATCTTTTTTTTTCCATGTGTTGGCATTTCTGGCTAAAGCATTTATCCTTGGATCTGCCTTGTACTTATTCAAATGGAAGTTTGCATCTTTCTGGCTGAAGTTATGAAAGTTATAACATTCAAGCTCATAGTTCAGTAGGTCAAATTTATTGGTGCTATGTTTTCTATTCATTGGCTGCTTAGTTCTATGTTGTAAAGATTGTCTATTTCTTGACATCCTCAGTTGCATGTCTCTAAACTTAATTTGACATTTTACAATCTTATGGCCAAAATTAGAACAGTAAAAACAGTAGCCATGAAAGAAATTTTGGTACCTGAAGGATGGCCTTCTTCTTGGCATTTGTTACTCCATCTTCTGATCTCTTTGTTTTTTATTAGGGATCATCTTGTATTTATTAGCTTTTGGTGATAGAGTACTCTCATGGTCTGATTGTTTGTTCACTTGGAACTTGATCATATTTATTGGCTCTTTTCTTTCTGTCTCTTTGTTGCTTGAACCACTTACATAGCCTAAACCAGTCTTCAACAAGGTAGATCTTTGTTTGTTCAGAATGTCAATTAGTTCTGCTCACGCTTTAATACTTGGAAGATTTTGAAGATACACTGATTTAAACTTCTCCATCTCTTTTCTTGTTTTTACTACCTCTTCTTCCAAGGCTTCACATACTTCCTTCTATTCTGATAATTGTTGTCTCAGAATTTTCTCTATCATCTTTGCCTCTTCTAATTCTACTTTTAGCAAGCAAAAGTCTTCAACGGGTTTTTTACCATTCTTTTCAAACTGCATCAACAACTGTTTTTGTTTTCTCTTCTTGAGTCTGAGTCTGTCAATCTCTTCTAAAGAACTGGTGATATAGGTGGATATCGGTGGCCACCCACCTTTTCCAGCTAGCTCAAAACAACTTTATAGCAATTTTGATAATTTACGATTTTTAGCAGTTTTTCAGGTCCTGAACTTTCGGAGCCGTTTTGAGGCCTTAAACGACGATTTTTGGGGTATGTTGCGGCACACAAGTAGTCGTTGGATAGATATTTCCAATGGACTATCCTACGCCTAAAACGGATATCGTATGCAAAATTTACGACCCCGGGAAGTTGATGTACTAACTTACCCAAACGGGGCCCACATGACTATTGGTGCTTCATATCCTAGGGTTAGGTTTTTGGATGTTTAGGAAACTCTTGTTTATTTTAAAAATTCCTTGAGATCCTCATTGTAATAATCTTCTTGCGAATGAGCGCAACCATCACATCTATTCTTAGAGATAAGACGCCACCATTCCAACAAGCTTGTTTCCGCTGCATTTTATAGTTTCCATCTTGTTTCTTTATTGAATAGAAAACCAGTTTTACTGTATCTATATTATTTTGTGTTAAGAAACTGCTAATAATATGTATTCATTTCGTTTTGCTCATAAAATCCAGATTAGTGGTATTAGAGTGGTCTACTCCTTGTCGTCTTAATGCATGTCCCCAATGAGGTCGGAGTACAAAGACTTGGGTCTTGAGCTTGTTTCTCTTGAGGACAAAAGCTCTCGCATGCCCAAGTGACCTCTCATGGTAGGAGAAAAAAAAGATGATGGGACAAGAGATCCTTTCAAACTGTTGATTGAGGAATCCCTCATGCAACAGAGGAACGAGATGATGGATAGTGTCGCCCAAATCCTTCAGCGACTACCAACAGGTGACACATCTTCTTCGAATGGAGGCGCCGCCCCCTTCAAGGTACAAATAAACTTCGATATTCCTATATTTTAAGGTCAGATAGACACAGATTCTATAGACAAGTGGTTGAATCTACTAGAAGGGTATTTTTATTTCCATAACTTTTCGAATAGAGAAAATATTACTTTTACACTCCTCAAAGTCCTTCCCCATGTGAAATATTGGTGGGAAACATTCTGTGAGCGAAAGGAAATAGAAGAACCCTCATTATTTTCAGTCACGACCACCTGGGAATCCTTCAGGGATGCTATTAAGGAAAAATACTACCTTGTCAGAAGTTATGATGAACTGTATACCAAATGGACCACACTGCAGTAAGAAACAGACCAAGCAGTGCTAGATTTCACAAATATCTTCCATACCTTGCGCATCAAGCTAGGTATCAAAGATTCAGAGTGAAATCTGGTGCTCAAGTATTGCGGATCTCTGCATAGATACATCCATACAAAAATGGAATTTCTGGACATCTCATCCTTGGGCAGGACCTACAGATATTCCGTCAAAATCGAGAAGAAGATCAAACAAAAGACACGACTATTTGGGCCTCAGAACCCCTCACAACAAAATCCAGGAAAGGGTGGCCCCAACCCACAGAAAAAAGGACAGAGAAAAGATGGATAGTATCAGTGCAACCCGTCCAAGATGAAAGAAAATAAGGAGACCGGAAAGACAAAGAAAGACACCGGGAAGTGGTGCGACTTCCATAAGATCCCTTGGCATAACACTGCTGACTGCCGCTTAAATGAGTCGTTGGTGGCCGAAGTGAAAGCCTTTGAATCAGATGCAGATTCTGACTTTGAGCTAGAACCGTGAAATGGGAAGACATATCATTGACGCAGAACCTAGTGCCACCATTTCTACCACCAATCTCTAGCCTGGTGAACCAGACGAGACAAAAGAAGGAGAGCACCTCTTCCATTCACAAATGTGGGTAAAAGGCACCCTGCTGCACTTCATCATTGATAGAGGTAGCCAAAGGAACCTCATCTCAGCAGAGGTCATCAAGCAGCTGGCCCTGCCAACAACGCCGCACCCACAACCCTACACCAGTGGATGGCTCTGCCAAGGAAATGATCTTCGCGTCAGCCAACAATGACAATTATCGTACGACATCAAGCCCTTCAAATATGAGGTATTGTGTGATGTTTCTATTCTCGAAGTTTGTGATGTTCTTTTGGGCCAATCTTATTTATGGAAATGTCATGTTGTATATGAGTCTGGGCCTCGTAGTGTTATTATTAATTTGAATAGGAAATTGTACAGGATACCCGAGGCAGTCCCACCTAGTGATATTTCCTTGATCAATGCTAAGCAATGCAGGAAGGTCATATATTAGACAAGGAAGTTTTTCTTCTTCGTGACTCACTCTTAGAATAAGCGAAATATCACAACCACATCTAGGGTCTTTGCGGTCGACCTCTCCACACAACAGAATCAAGTAGATAAGGTCATGGAAGAATACTCGGATATCTTCTCCTCACTTATAGCGGTACCTCTTCACTTCCAAGTCAAGCACCCCATCGATCTGACCCCCGGTGCACCGCTACCTAATGGGCTAGTCTATCATCAATCTTTGTTAGAGAATGAGGAGATCAAGAGATAGATCCAAGAGATTCTCCATAAGGGGCACATCCATCCCAGCTCATCACCTTGTGGGAGAGAAGTCGTGATGGTACAAAAGAAATATGGAACCTGGTGACTCTGTATTGATTACCGAGATCTGAATAAAATCACAGTAAGAAATCGATACCCGATTCCTCGAATTGACGACCTCCTTGATCAACTTATAGGGTCCAAATACTTCAGTAAGATTGATCTGAAGTCTAGTTACCACCAGGTCCTGATAGAACAGACAGATGTATGGAAGATGGTCTTCAAGTCAAAGGAAGGCCTTTTTGAATGGTTGGTCATTCCCTTTGGTTTGAAAAATTCTCCATCCACTTTCATGAGGATGATGGAAGATATCCTCTGACCATTCATCAATACTTTTGTAGTGGTAGATCTCGATGTCATTCTAATTTACAGCAAGACTTGGGTTGAACACTTGTAGCATATTCAACAGGTTCTGCACACCCTGCAACAACAGAAGCTATATGCCAACTTGGAAAAATTCTCCTTCGGCATGGACATGGTCCATTACCTCGGCTACATCATTGATCAACATGGCGTACATGTGGATCCAAATAATATTCAAGTCATCCATGAATGGACAGCCCCAACCACACTCACTGAGCTTGAAATCTTCTTGGGCCTTGCCAATTTCTACCTCAGGTTCATGCTGAGATTCTTCCATATTGCATGGGCACTCAGCCAAATACACAGGGGTGGTGGTAAGGATAAATTTGCATGGGGTCGGTCCCAAAAACAAGTGTTCAATGATTTGAAGCAACACTTGTGCTCAACCCCAGTACTTTCACTACCATACCTGCAACATCCCTTTAAGATCGAGACAGATGCTACAGACTATGTTGTGGGCATCGATCTCACTCAACACGACCACCCTGTGGCCTATCATAGTGAGACATTGTCAGATACTATCCGTAAGTACCCTACTTATGACAAAGAAATGTACTCCATTGTGAAATCCTGTTTCCAGTGGAGACATCACATTCTTGGGAAGGAGAAAGTCATCCACACTGATCATAAGCCACTGCATTTCATGCAGACACAGGGAAAATTGTAGAATGAGTTCAATCAAAAGTGGTCCACATACTTGCAACAATTCCACCTCAACATCAAGTATAAAATAGGAATCACCAATCGTGTCGTTGATTACCTCAGCAGACCACCAGTCATGGCACTCACCACAGTGATAGACTCTTGTGGCTATGAGACCTTTGGATGGACCTAACTCCATGAGACAGACCCTGACTTTGCCACCACCTACCAAATGTTGGGTGCAAACGGAGTTGTCGATAATTTCTATCTTCAGGATGGGTTGTTGTGTCATATGGGCCATATCTGTGTTCCATAAAGAGAGTGAGCGAAGTTGATCTGGGAAGCCCACTACAGTCGGGTGGCAAGACACTTTGGTGTCTAAAAGACAATGGTGATGCTACAGAAACATTTATACTGGCCGAAACTTCGACAGGAGGTCAACAAGTATATCAGGTCCTGCACTGCTTGTGCTATTTCCAAACAGACCACTAAGAAATAGGGTCTGTACACCCCTCTTCCTACTCCCGACAGGCCATGGGAATCCATCTCAATGGACTACATGTTGAGCCTCCCATACACCAAGCGAGGAAATGACTATTTTTTTGTGGTTGTTGATCACTTTTCTAAGATGGCGATTCTGGTTGCCTGCAAGAAGAGAATCATAGTAGAGGCCACTACCAAGCTCTTCTTTGAATGAGTCTAGGTGCATTTTGGAATCCCACAAACCATTGTCTCAGATCATGATAGTTGATTTCTCAGCACATTTTGGTCGAGCCTCTGGTCATTGCTGGACACCAAGCTCACCAAATCCACAACCTTCCACCCCTAGGCAGATGGCTAAACCGAGGTTGTAAATCAAGTGATTGTGCATATCCTTCGCATGTATAATTCAAATCACCCCCACACATGGGATGAGAGACTTCCCTATGTCCAACATAGATACAACTGAACCCTACATATCTGAACCTACCACAACCCATTTCAGGTGGGGTTGGGATTCCAACCATTGGGTCCCATAGATGTTGCACTTCCCCTTGCGGTCACCTCGATCAACTCATCTTCTTCTCCAACTGAAGCTGACAAATCCACCCAATTCATTGAGTAGATCTAGCACATCTGCCAACAGGTTCAGGATATCCTACAGAAGTCCAATGACAAGTACAAACAATGACATGATCAACGTTGGGTTCTACATAAGTTTCAGGTGGGCGACAAAGTTTGGTTCCACTTGCAGAAAGAACGCCTTATAGGACCCCATCAGAATATTCACCCACTCCATTATGGGCTATACAATATCACCAAGGCCATGGGGGATAATTCTTTTGAGCTCAACATTCCTCCTTTCCTTGGCCTACACCCAGTGTTCAACGTGGACCTCCTTCGGCCTTATTTCCCACCATTATTGGACACTTCAGACGTAGCAGAACAACTGACACGAACAGAGCTCAACCCCAACTACATACAATAAGAATCCAGTGATCAGATTTTGGACACATATATCAAGGGAAATTGACAACAAAGCATCCATCTTTATCGAGTCGTCAAAGAAGGGCAACTCTTGCACCAAGGCAAGTGGTTCACCCAGGGCCAAATTCAGCAGAAATTTCCTCATCTGATGGGGGAACTCAATGCAATGGAGACCATTTATTCCTAAATAGGGAGGATTTATCTAGGTGGATATTAGTGGCCACCCACCTTTTCCATCTGGCTCAAAACAACTTTATAGCAATTTTTATAATTTACTAGTTTTAGCAGTTTTTCGGGCCCTGAACTTCTGGAGTCGTTTTGAGGTCCTAAATGACATTTTTTGGGGTATTCTAAGGCCCCAAAATTTAAGAAATTTTGCACAACTATTGTAGTCCTTGGATAGATCTTTCCAATGGGCTATCATATGCCTAAAATGGAGATCGTATGCAAACGTTACAACCTTGAGAAGTTGATGTACTGACTTCCCCAAACGGGGCCCACATGACATTTGGTGCTTCATCTCCTAGGGTTAGGTTTTTGGATGTTTAGAAAACTCTTGTCTATTGTAAAAAGACCTTGATATCCTCATTGTAATTATCTTCTTTCGAATGAGCACAACCGTCACATCTCTTCTTAGAGATAAGCCACCACCATTCCAACAAGCTTGTTTCCGCTGCATTTTACAGTTTCCAGCTTGTTTATTTATTAAATAGAAAACCATTTTTAATGTATCTTTGTTATTTTTTGTTAAGCCTTGTTAATAATCTGTATTCATCTCATTCTTCTCATAAAATCCAGATGAAATGGTTAGTTTAGCTTCCATATCCACCACAACTTCTTCACCATTAACATCACTTCATGTGTCTTCATTATCATAATCCTCTTTGGCCATAAGCCCAAAGTTTGTTCCATTGAACAAGGAGGTCTTATTGGTTGAAGTTTCTCCATGGATAGTATTGTTTAAGCTCTATGATCTACCTTAAATAAAGGGAACTTTACCGATTGTTGGAGAACAAAGAGGGGGGGTGAATCAATTGTTACCGTGCTTAAACAATTATTCTTATTTTAAACTCTTTACAGATTACTCAATGAAAATCAAAATAATGTAGGGAGGTAAGCAATATTATATTCAACATCAATCACACACATGAAATATACATAGACAGATATTTCCTGAGGAAACCCATAAAGGGAAAAACCTCTTCTTCTTCATATGATAAGTAATCTTTATTTTCTGTACATTATCATTCTTATGAGAACCAACTCATTGTGAGGCTACCACCTTTGTTCTACAAGCTACAACTTGCTGAGAGAACCAACTCTCTGGTTTCTCTAGCACCCACTAGAAGGAATCACCAACTCCCTGGTTTCTCTAGAACCCAATAGAAGGAAGCACCAACTCCCTAAGTGTTCCAACACCAACTGGATGGAAGCACCAACTTCCAGTCACATAGGCACCGACCTGTATAACAGATAACAATAGTTCTCCCTTGCACCACCCTCCCACCCTAGTTTTTCTAGCTGCAACCAGATGGAAGCTACAACTCCTTGTATTCAAGCAACTACTTGAAACTCTGAGGACACCAATCCTCCCTATCACCTCCCTACCACCCTGAAATACAAATATTTTCTTTTCACAACTTTATCACAGTGATACAACATTTATCTATGGATTACCAATCTCATCACTATTCTTCTACACTACTCTACTTTGTCTGCATAAGTGTCTCTCTTCTCGCATCTGTTGTGATTTATGTTCTTCTCTCAGATATGGATTTGTTTTCCTTTCTTCTTCTACACTTCAGCTCTTGCACACCACATGCTTCTACCCACATGAATTATTCTCAACAACAACACAATATCTTCTTTTTTCTGTGTTTTTATACTCTCTGTGCACCAATTGCATCCTCTACGCAATGCCTCTGCATGCTCTTTACATCATCATCGTTATTCCCCTTCTGTTTGTTTACTGCATCTCTTCCTCATTATTGCATATCTAACTCAAAGTACACTTTTACTTCTCTAGTCTGCATGCTTTTTTCATGTCAAGTCCTCTGCATGATCATCATGACAACTCCTCATCATCTCTAGCTGTTAGCTCCATGCGTTCATCATCACTTGGAGTTATGATGAGATTCCTTATCTTCTCTGGAAATCAAGACTCTTTGTATTCTCTGTTAGTTACAATCAATGAACTATGGCTTCTTTGTCTTCTAAGCCACTTCCTTCGCGTGACCACTGACAGTGACCAAGCACTTATCCAAAAGGTGCTTCCCTATTTTTGTCTAATGAGCGCTGGCTCCATTTCATGATGCGAGCTTGGGTTATGAGCTTCATGTGACCAAGCTATTGGAGGCACTTCCAAAGGTGGTTTGGACCAAACTTATTTTCACCCCGCAATTCACCACGAGCCTCCACTCATCCTTTCTCCAAAACTGTGGTTTCAATTGCGTCCCACTTAAGAAAAATTAAGGCCCATGCATGTTCTAGCCCCGCAATGGAGAACCACTGTCGATCTCATGATATTGATGGTGCTATTGAATGGACAGTTTACATATTTCCTCTCAAGTCTGTGGACTAGATCTCTCCTTCCTCCATCAACGGATTAGGTTTCCTTCGTGATCTGGGATTCAGAAGTTTCAACTCTCAAACCCTATTGATGCTGAATGGATATCTTCTAGAATTGAAGATCTTGTGACATTTGTCCTCTTCAATCAATGGATCTGCCTAATTTTCTTTGTCCACACACAATCCTTGGTATCATTGATCAAATGACACATGTCCCTCCAAACCAATGGACGAGATCGATTTCATGACCCGGGCTCCGGGAGTTTCAATTCTCAAGTTCTCGTTTTATCCTAGAGAATTTCGCCCAGATTCCATGGTCCAACAATGCATGTACCTATCAGATCAACGATCGATATCTGCTTCGTGTCTCCAGACTTCAGAGATTTCAATTCTCAACCTCTCGTTCATCCTTCATTTTCTTTTTCCTGAAGTTGACAATCCACTGACGTGTGTCTTCTTTAATCCAATTACTATGCTCTTCTCTAGGACTTCGGCCTTTAGGACTTTGGGTCTTTAGATGCATACTAGTGGTAAAAATCTCGAAGAAAAACTCTTGGAGTGACATAACTATTACATCACTCGATGACATGTCATGAGTCGAGTTGTTGCCACGTGTCTCTCAGATTTGTGATTTCCATGTACCTGAAATGCCGAATCAACTTGACACTTTTCATTGTCAGATTGCACCATGTGTCCTTACTGGCATAGTATGCTAATTTGCTATGCCACATGTCCTTCTCGAATAACCAATCCTCATTCTCCCTTTGATCGACAGATGTGATCAAATCGCGACTTCGTGTGTTGGGTGTTTGAACGTGATCCAACCCTGACTCTTCCAACTCCCAATATCCAAAATACTCTATATCAAAGGCCCACAACATTTTTTGATCTAATCATCCAGATCTTAATGGGACTTTACATTTAGCGAGTTCCTACAACTCTTACCTTTCACTTTTCCAGTTCGCAAGTCAAAAAAATTCCGATGTCTCACCACGTGTCCTCTAGATCCAATGGTTTAGATCTCATCACGATTTCACATTTCGCGGAGTTGGAGGATGGCTCTCATCCATTATCATTTTCACAGTTATACTGGATCCGATGAATATTGGTTCTCGTTTCTCATATCCAAGAGATCAGATATGTACTTCTCCTTTGCGCTTCCTCTGGTCACTGGATTCTAATCTAATGGACATTGGGTATTCGAGATTGGTGATCCAATGGCCACTGTCGCTCTTCCTCCTGAGATTTGTCTTTCTCAAATATCTAAGTGTCAAAGGCCATGACCTTTGATCCTTATGCAAGACTTGATGTATGGGATCTTGTCTGCGCATCTCAGAACGTTATCTCTCTTGAGCTTTGATATCTGCATACTATTTTCTTCTTCACCTGAGCTTACATTGTTCATGTTTCACCATCGATGACAAGAACACTCTTCCTGTAAACATGCCATCATTGCTTATTTTCTTACCTGTAGACATGCCATCATTGTTTTTGTTCTTTCCATCAATGACAAGCACACTCTGCCTGTAAACATGCCAACAATTGTTTTGCGGTAGTACGACTGTCGTTAGACCAAAATCCATGGGTGATTGGTAAATTCATCACCACCAGAATTCAAGGATCCATAAGAGGTGGTTAGTCCCTTTTCATGATACACCAGAGAGTGCTTCCTACTTGCAATTTTGTGCAATAATATCCCTCTCAGCACGATCCGAGTGTGTATCGAACTTGTGACCTCTAGTTCTGATACCATTTTTGTGGTAGTACGATTGTTGTTAGACCAAAACCCACGGGTGATTGGTAAACTCATAACCGCTAGACTTCAAGGATCCATAAGAGGTGGTTAGTCCCTTTTCACGATACAATGGGGAGCATTGTCTACTTGCAATTTCATGCAACATCCAATACTTTATTTACATGCCTCACATATTCATCCCAATTCTCACTAAAAATAAGAATGTCGTATAAATATACAATCACAAAATCATCTAGTAAAGGCCTGAATACATCATTCATGACACGCATGAAAGTTTTTGGAGTATTACAAAGCCCAAATGACATAACTAACCACTCAAACAATCCATGTTTGGTTTTAAAGGTAGTCTTCCATGCATCTTCTTCTGCAACCCTGCTTTGATGGTATCCACTCCACTAATCTAACTTAGTGAAATAATAATCATTCATTAACTAATCAAGTAAATCATATATATGAGGAAGAGGGTATCAATTTTTCACCGTGATTTTGTTTAAGGCCTGGTAATCGAAAAAAATTCATCATGTTCCATGTTTCTTTGGCACCATCACGATCAGAGAACCACAAGGAGATGAATTGGGCAGGATGACCCCTTGATCCAATAATCCCTATACCTGCTTCTTGATCTCTATCATCTCCACAACTCACATTATGTACATGCCCACATTAGGAAGAGGAGAATCCTTATGAAGATGTATCTCATGTTGGATTTCCTTTTTAGGAGGTAATCCATTTGGTTCCTGGAAAATATCATCATACTTAAAAACAATATCAATTAATTCTTTCTGATGAGAAGGATCACATCCTTGGAAAGTGTCGGATGTCCCGACATCTTTATCTCTTACGACCATGAATACATATCTCTTATTAGTGTTTATGAGTCTCTTCATTTTCCCTGCACTAACAAGTGTCATGTTTACCCTCATGTTGTGAGCTTTAAAAATATATTCCACTCCCCCTTTAGTAAGGTGTTATTTGTTCTCATGACGAAATACAACTTCTTTTCTGTCATAAATATAAGGATGTCCCAACACTATGTCACATATATCAAGTGATACAAAATCCAAATCCACTTCATCAATCAACTTTGAAGAAATATAAAATATGACCCTACATTGTTTGGTGACATTAAGTTTTTGTTTATCACATACCCAACCAAGAGGATAAGGCTTCAGATGTGGTTTCATTTCAAGACCCATATTTTTGACAAGTGCTTAAAATATTAAGTTTACTTGGGAACCAGATCAAATAATATATCTATCTTAGTGTGTTTAGATACAAATCTTATGTGAAATACTTCATTCCTCTTTTGTTCATCATCATAACATTCATTATTGGAATTTGAACTAGCATGAAGGGAATCCTTACCTTGCAGTCCAACCATTGTGATCTTTACTCTGTCTCCTGAGTCGGAACCAAGATCTTGTTGCACTGTAGCAATGGTTTTTTTCTTCCCCTTTCCACCAAACTGTTTCGGTCTCTTCTCTGGATGCAGTTTCCAACAATGTTCACCATTGTGACTTCTTTTATTGCAACGAGTGAAAGACGTCTTTCCTCCTCTCATTACTCTGGCAGTCTTCTTGTCCTTCGTTTTAAACTTCTTGAAAGGTTTATGTGGGAGAATGGAAGGTTTCTTTCTGGGATCTTATTGAACATGCTTTCCCCTATTCTCAAGGTGGGTGG